>WEIT01010452.1:73491-156476 GCA_013389985.1 Dryoscopus gambensis | reverse complement strand
AGGTGTTGGGACAGAGTAAATACCTTGTCCTGCCAAGCAGCTCCTATGACACCACTTTCTCACCTGGAGAAACTACATTGGTGCCCATAATTTCTAATTCTTAAGATAGCTGCAGGGAAAGCTGGTAGTCCACAGTCTCCATGACTGTTAACTTTGCAAGGTATACCCACAATAACTTAAACTTTCCATGCTGTTTGCCTGAGGCTGATTTATTTCATTGTATCTTATAGAGGAAGTTTTAAAAGATGGCTCAGCAATTTTCAACAATGAGATTAGGCAAAATTTTATTGTTTGGCCCAGGTTAAAAAAAAAAAAACCCTTGTTATCATTGGTCTCAAAGTTTGCCTCAAACAAATCAGCCTGAAACAGACACTTGGCATAGATTGTTGAGAATTTCAAATACCCCTGTGCTTCAGAGCTGGAAGTTGGAGTTTGGCAGATGTACAGCCTGTGTGTCACAGATGGGCTCTTTTACGTGTTTTTGTTAAAGAAAAAGGAGAAAGGCAAAAAAAACCAAACCCAAACCACATTTGACTTAGATACAGTTTGCACATGCTCCAGAAAGTCTTGGTAGCTACAATTTGGTGCCTGAATTCCCCAAGGATTCTGTTGGCACAAAACAGGAGTAAAGTCATTGAATTCTGCCCAACAAACATTTTGTATCTACTGCTGAAACTGTTCCTATGTTACATGAATAATTTTACTTAAAACAAGTGTTAGTAACAGCATATCTTCACTTTTCACCTTCAAACGCTAGTGATTTATTTTGCAGAAGCCTGTGCATTTATTACAATTGAAATGAATGGGAATGTTTTATTTTGGAGTAAAAAAACGCTTAAGTAATGGTTACACTAAGTAGCTACAATAATGAAAACTTTGTAATGTCAAAGAACCTTGCAGAGAATTTCTGTGTCAATTCTCCCAGTTTAATCTGTTTCTCACCCATAGGGCACTAGCCCACCTTCACAGGCTTGATATCACCTCCTGGAGATGCCCTTAAAGGAACATTTCTCTTATGCTGATGCAGGTTAGCGTACCACCTTGCATTCTGTACACTGAATTAGGCAAAAAGTCCTCATTAGGACACAAAATGGGTGAGCACTTAACCAAGGGCTGCCTTACAGTGGATATTTAGTGTAAGGCATCAAAGAATAGCTATAGCACCAACTGTAATCCTGCATATCCTAGAATTTGATCTTGATTTGATACCATATGTTTTCTTAGACTTTATTTTTTACGTAACACATTTCAATAAGGCACCTAGGAGGTGGCATGTGTCCAGCCTGTGCCTCTGAATGTGGTTTGGAAAGGGAGTGAGTTGCTCAGATAAAGGCTGGTAGCCCTTATCACGAGTGTGAAAGCAACATCTCTCTCCCTCACAGATGAACTAGCAGACAGCAAATGGAAGATACCGCTCACAAACCCAGGGAGGATAATTCCCTCCAGCCAGGCGGACCCTGCCCCATCTCCAAGGAACCAAATAATGCTTTCCATTACTAATCTTTGATGTATTTCAAAACTAATCAGCCGATGGACCTATAGTGAGCTGATGATGCAGGGTATAGATGTGAGTGGAGACCACATGCCTATCATTTCCATCAGTGATTTATGTACTATAACTATTCTAGCTCAGTGTAGGTACTCTCTGTACAAATTCATTCAGTGCTGCTTTTGTTTTCTTTTCTTCTCTTTCCACTTCTTTTTCTTAATTTTCCATCCTCTAATTGCATTGTGAGTCAAGTTTCCTATTTTACCTGGCCTGCAAGGTTTCTCCAGACTCTGATAAAATTACCACGTTTAAAAAACCCCTTTTTTATTAAAATAGCTAAGACTGTGTGTCCTTTAAATTGCTAGGCTAGAAATGTTCCATATGAAGCACAAAATATGCTTTCAAGATCATTTCCTAGTAGGAGGATATGTGGGACAATAGAATATTGTAGAAATATAGTATTAGAAAAATGTCCTTGTATTTTCTTTGTAAAATATAAAAGCATATGTGTAAGAATATATTTTCTGTAGGAAATGCTGGATTCCCCATGGGGGAAAGAAAAAATAAATTCCTTAGCATTACCCATTTAGGGAAGAATTAAATTGTCTAGTATAGGTACAAAAAGAGAAGTGTATTAAAATATTCTCAGCATACTTGCTCTTATATTAGATGCCACAATTAAATTCTACTGATCCCCTTCTCTTTCTGTGTGTAACACAAATGGAATTAAATTCACCAATGGTCTCAGCAGAGCAGCCAATTTGTAAGGCAGCCTAGAATTCTAAAACTATTATCTACTATACTGACACTGCAAAATAAACCTATTATTTCCAAACTTGCAAGATGAGTATTTAGATATATTAACATGCAAAACAGAGTAATTTACTGTAAAGCAGATTTAAAAAAAAAACAAAAAAAACCCAAAAAACCCCAAACCTTCAAATGTTTATATTTCTCTTCCTTTTCTGAAAATGGATCAGCCCTGTTACTATAGAAACAGCTTGAGATAGCTAGTTTATTGTATTTTAAGAGCGTGTGTCTATGGCCTTTGACTAAGTTTTTAAGCACATCAGAGTTTTTTCTTTGCAAAATCATCTTAATTTAATATTCTAATCTCTTTAATTATTGCTGAAGTATTGGTAAAGTTTGTTTTCAGGCTGAAGCCATGGCATGAATGGCTGGTTACCATACATTAGTGCCTGCAAACAGTACAGCCCAGTACATAACACCAGAATGGTGAAGAGCTGCCATAATATTTTTAACCTACATTGGTGTACAATACAAATTGCAGATAATGCTTGGTTACTTTATTGCAGAATCATACACGTTTGAAAAGCAGTCTAATTGCTTGGCTTTTTCTTACATGAGGCCAGATGTAAAACGTGAAATAAAAGTAAATTTATACCTGCTGTAACCATGAAATTACCACCAGGGATAAATTTACTCCTAATTTTCTAACTTTGCCATTTGTTTGGAACTTAATTGATGGCTTGAATTGTTAGCTGACTACATTTAATTAACCTGGCGGCATTTCTTTGTAAAGAAAACAGAGCTACAAATAACACTGAATTTTCTAAGTCAAATCAGACCAAATGATTGGCTGGATTGTTACCATGGTCAACAGGTGCCGTCCAACATAAAAACGTAGAAATCTCTGCACTATAACTGTGTGGTGTGGAGGAATACTCCAGCTCATCTGGCCTTTTCTATTTTTAGTAGCAATGTCTTGAGGGATCTCAGCTGCCTGTGCCTTGTAGCCTTCCACCATCTCGTGCTAAAGAAAAGCACAGAAGACACTTTCAGAGCCTTGGCAGGCACTTGGTAATCCAGTGCTGAACAAGTAGGGATTATCTGGAGGCTGAAGGTGGAGAGGCAATGCCCTGATGCCTGCCTGCTCCCAATGCAGCCTCCTGGCCTACCCCTGAGCTCAGCCGAGCTCCAGGTTTCTGTAGCAACAAGGAAGGGGAGAGGATAGAAGGAAACTGGCACTGCTCCCAGGCACCCAGGGTCCAAATATAGCAGAGGATACAAGCGTAGCCCAGGGTGAGCTGGCCAGGCTGCTATCCTGAAAGCTGGCATCTGGAGCAAACCACAGCGCTGGGTTCAAATCTCTTATCAGTTCAGTCACAGAACCATAAGCTGAGACTCCCTAGCTTTAGCAACCACTTTAAAGTAAATTAAAAGCTAAGTTGTATGCAGCAAGAGAAAGGCAGTCCAAAGCTATCACAGCACCCATAATTCAGCCTCTTTGTGGTTAATTTATTGGCAGCAGCCTGACTCTTTGGAGAGCTGCCTTGAGAGAGACTGCACAAGGCAGAGTTGCTAGGGTGAGTTTAGAGACCTGAGGAATTTCTTTTGCACTGTGTTTTAGAGGAAACTTATTTCAGCCCTCTGTTATGTTTAATGCATTTCTAATGTGATTTTATAGGGGTCTGTTAACTTCTCATAAGTTCTGACACGAGGAGAAAGAAAAAAGACAGACTTGTGGCCACATGGTAGAACAGCAGTGCTGTTACTAGGAGGAGAAACTCACTGTTTTGTGGTCTTGTAATTAAGATGCTTCTTTTACTATTATGGTTAGAAATTTTATTTGAATAATGTCTCTACCATTGTTTCTTTTTCAGGCAAATTACACAGATCCACAGAGCAAGCTAAGGTTTAGTACTATCGAAGAATTTGCCTATATTCGGATGCTCCCTTCAGATGTGGTTACAGGATACCTGGCTCTAAGGAAAGCAACTAGTATTGTTTCCTGAACAGACTACATACTGTTTTATATCGCTTGTGAACAGTGCTCATTTGGAGTGTCATGATGGAAACGGACTGTGGGACTGAGGTTCTTTAAAACTATCCATGGATTTTTACATCTGGAAGTAGTTGATGATACATGCATTTGAAGAACATATGGATTTAATTTTCATAAATGCTGATATTTGTTAGTTTGCCAATTTGTTAGCAATTTGGTTTGGTGAACAGAGTAACTTAGACCTTAAGGATATGTATCTGTACCCTACTGTCTCATTTATATTAAAATCTGTAAAGACAGGATTTCATCTCCACCCTGTATATTTTATGTACTGCCCTGGCTCAGAAGAAACTGTCCTTTCAATTAAGGAAAAGGTAACAAGATATCCAAATGTCTAAACCTGCATTAGATGTGCTTTTCTCTTAGCTATGAAATTTGTCCCATCTGGAAAATGAAGCTAAAATACCCAGCAAGTGCTGCTGTTGTGATGACTTTTTAGGGTTATGTGCCACTGTGGAAACAAAGACCTTCGCACAAATGTTTGTATTGAATTAACTGCCAACATAAATAAAGTTGGACTCAAACTTGCCTGGAAAATACCCTGATGAACACATGTAACAGGATCCAATCAAATCACCGGGTAACTCTTAATCATGACACTTCTCAGTTTTTGAGTGCTTCATTTCACAACCTGACTATTCTTCTATCTTTTCTTGTTATTACAATATTAGTACTAAGTAGTATGAAGAAAATACTAATTTCCCAGTCTTTTAAAAATTATGCTAAAAAGTGGGAGTTCCACTGTCCATTGGCATTCTGACACCCAGATGCCCTTCAGCAAGGCAAGGCCTTCTACATTAGAACACTGAACTTAGCACCATGAGACACCAAAAGGGTAATTGAGAGCAACTGAAGATTGTCACACTTCAGAAGAAGGAGACTGAAAGACAGTTTGGACTCTTTCGGGGGGGGTGGCTGACAGGTGCATGCCAACATAAGAATGACCATGACTTCCTGAAACTAAGTCTAGGGGCAAGGGGGCAGACGGTTTTCTGCCTGTTCTTTCTTTCTGTCCTCTTTCTTATGACAAGCTGCTGATTCGATGTCTTCCCACTTCTGAGCCTTTTTGTCCCAGCCTTAAACTCTTGCTAGGTTTTAATCTGGACTCAAAGTTCATGCTCAGTTGTTCCTAGCCCCCAGTCACACAGCCTTCCTTCCCACACTCCATCAACTGCCCTGTAGTGGTGGCACTAGAATTGGCTGCTACACAAGTTACCACTTGCTGTGGGAATGCTCTTTTCCCATGTGCAAAACTGCCAAGTGGAAGACTTGTGCCATAGTGTGTTAGTCCTGCAGCCCCCAGGTCCCTGGGGAGCTGAGGTGCTGATCAGGAGACAGCACTCCTGCCTCAGCAATCTCCACCATGGACATCAGGATCTTGTGCAAGGCACACTCTTCTCTTTGCCTGCACAAGCAGCACACAGCAGTGACTACTTAGTGTCTGAGATGTGCTTTGAATGCACATTTCTACAGACATGATAGTAATTAAGATCATTTTTGTCTGATTGAAAGAATAAATATGCAGAGTGTTATTAATGCTAGTTTAATTTCAACTCCAAAACAGGAAAAACAATAATGGGATACTTTGTTTAACGAAAGTTGGTGGGACTCATTCCTCAGTTTTTGTGATCTAATATTGCCAAAAACAAATTCTAAAAGTCTTTGACATGCTTACAATAGATCCTTCAAAGCCCTAGATATCTGATAATGCTACAACTGTACCACAGTACAAAAAAGAATAAGACAGGATATCTCTCTGCATGCCAGAAAGCATCCAAGCCACATTCTCTTCGCATTGAGTTTTATAATGAATATTTTTAACTTACATTACATGCTGAACATGTGTTTATAAGATAAGCTTAACACTGATATGAAAAGGAAACACATAGAACTGCTGTAAGATCATTTTTGTTTAAAATAAGCAGACAGCAGCTCAGAAAATCGATTTCACAAGCTTGTTCTCTCCCACAAATATTTTTAACATTCTTTGGGAATGACTGTGTAGGAGCCCAGGCTCCTCCACTGTCAGAAGTGTTCCATGCACTCCTGCACTCTATATAAAGATGTTGCTTCTCAGCTAATTTCTGCCGTACAGCATTTATGCATTCTGTTTTTAAAATCTAAGTGTCTTGCTGAATAAATCAGCATCAGAAAAGCAAATACATCTTAAATTTGGCAAAAACATTAGTGTCTCCTCTCAATTCTCTGTACCCATATGCTGGCTACTAGATTCCCTTTTCTTCCTTTCCTTGTTTCTTCCTTTGTGGGACTTTTTTCCCTAGTCAGGAGTACCTCCCTTTTACACATTCGATTGTGCAGTGGTCAAGCCAAGAATGATGAATCAGCCACCAGCACCATTCAGCATCACATCAATCAACAACAGTTTACTATGTGGAACAATCAAACCAGATTTGTTTTAGCAGGGAGCTGAAGACGGAACAGATCTAGTGGCCAACATGTGCGATGGTGTCCAGTCCCACTGGGTTCCTTTTGAAAACAGCACGTGAACCTGCTGCTCTCATCAGTGCCTTCTATGAGAGAACTGAGCAGTACCTCCCTTGCTGTATATAAGAGAAAATATGGATGAGTGAAAAGCTTATCTATGCCACAGAGGAGTTTTAAAATGTTTTATTGACAGCTTTAGAAGTGAAAATTGAGAAGTACACTTATATGTAAAAGTACTTACAGGATATTATCTAGATAAACATACATAAGTTGAATTTAAATTGAAAAGAGGACAAAAGAAAAGCATTTGAAAAGAGAAGCAGCAATGAATACCATTTCAGACTTGGGGAGAATGTGTTTTGGCTAATAGCACTGGTGTATCTCTAAAGCAGAAAGCCAGCAGTCAGGGTGAGGACTAATGTGTTAGAGTGGGAATTCCCATGTGGGAAGTACCACCTGAGTGCAGTACTTCACGCAGACCGTGGATGGCTTCAGCCTCACATGCATTTGCACTGCTATGTTCCCCTGTCATCGCCCTGTAAGGGCTTACAGCACACCAGTTGCCAAGCGCCCGCAGAAATCCCACTGACATGAATGAGAAATGAGCTTGTCCAGCAACTCTCAAGGTGTGGTCCAACTGGCAAAGCTTTAGCCTTAGTCTTTTTGGCAGGTGGGAAGCAGGTTTTCCATGCCTCATTTGCCCTATCCCAGAAGCCAAGCTCTTGTTTTCCTGTGCAGCTACCCGCCCAACACACACCACTGGCCCAGCAGACACCGGAGATGGGGGTTTGTCTCCAGCCTACTATGGGGTTTTCTGTTTTTAAGACTGCAGTGGCTTGTATTTACCCTATACTTTGGGTGGATCTGCTTGCTCCCAAAGGCCAGGACAAAGCAGGCAACTGTTGTCCCAGGGCAGCAGAACCAGTGTAGCTGAACTGGCTGGTGTGGCCTAAACCCTGGTGCTGTGAGGACACTGTGCTGAGCTAGCCTCTCAGGGACTGTGGAGGCAGCTGCTCCCAAGGGAAGGGGTCTGCGGGAGCCGTGAGAGGGGTGAAGCAACCAACAGCTGCAGCTGCTGCCGTGCTCTTTAGGAGATGGGAAAGCAGGGTGCTGGAGTTCCAGGGTTCTTCCCTTGATTATTCACTGCTGTTTCAAACAGCAGGTGTGTGCCCATGGACACTTCCTGCCCCAGCCCTTCCCTCTGCTATGTCTGAAGTAGGAATGACCTTGGCCCCGCATCCTGGAAAGCTGCAAAATTCAATTAAGAGAGGCCTTGGGCCAGCACATTTTGGAGCCCCTCCATTTCACTGTCCTGTATTTCCTGGCTTGCTCCCCTCACAGCGTTCTAGATCCCTATGGAATTGCTATATATGGGCTTCCATAGAGGACAGGAGTAGCAGTCATACCCAAGGAGATGTGCCTTAATCTGCTTTGACAGAGTAAAGTGATGGTAAGCAAAGGGGAGGGTTTTTTACTGGTGAAAAATATCAAACTAAAAGTTAACTAGTATAAGCTTAGGAAGGTTTTTCCAAGTCCACTCTGTTAAGAAAAAAAGCTTGAAAAGCATGATTACAATAATATTCCCAAAGGGCTAAATAATCTTCAATAAATTCATACAACAATGATTTATTACTAGAAAACTTACCAATGGATTTTAAGGTCTCTTATGATCTCTAACAATGAGTGTGGCTTACATTCTCAAATAGCACATAGTTTTTCTTCCTGAATCACTTCAAGGAAGGAGACTTTCACAGACTTGGTGTCAGGTTCTAGGAGGGAAACCCTGACAGTCCTCTTTTAAACAAGAGTCAAGTGGTATCTGTATTGTTACTCAACATTTAGTCACACTATGATGATCATACCACTAATATTACAAGTCACAGAAATTCCTTCATAATTCTCTTTTTGCAGATGTATAGCCTGTGGGTCACAGATGGGCTGTTTAACATGTTTTTGTTAAAGAAAAAGGAGAAAAGGAAAAAAAAACACCAAACCACGTTTGACTTAGATACAGTTTGCACATGCTCCAGAAAGTCTTGGTAGTTACAATATGGTGCCTGAATTCGCCAAGGATTCTGTTGGCACAAAACAGGAGTAAAGTTTTGTGTCCCACAATGAAAGACCACTTTGTCTGTTGGCAAGTGGATGGGTGGAACATGATAACATAGTACATCTTTAGGCAAGAAAAACATTTTGTTTAAGTCCATTTGGTATCTGTAAGTATTGCTTGACTCGCTTTTCTATTACCTGAGAAGCTTAACAAACCTGGTATTTTCAGGTGATTACACTACTGTAAATCACTGCCTACACAGCAATAGCACTAAGCTCTTGGGAGAGTTAATAACAACAACTAACAAAGACTGTTTAAACTACTGTGGTAGTTTAGTACTGCCTGTGTAATTGCACATGGTTTATGACTTACAAGGTCATGTGTACAGACCATTACTGTCTCTTGACACTGTAGCCTAAAATTAATAATCTCTACACAAAAAACAGTACTAGTGGACTAGACAGTAAGCTGGGGCTGGCTGTGGTTACTGTTTACCAGTGTGTTCTCCTCTGGGCAAGAGCTCCCCTCAGTTATTGCATGCTGATTGCTGTGGCTCTGCCACTTGACACCAGCACACCCAGCACCGCAGCCCAGAAAACTCCATCTGGCTCATGGACTACCTGAAACCTTCTCCAATGTCTCCAGTCTGGGATGTAAAAACTACTCTTCTCTCAAGCGAAGAAATCGTTTACAAGTCAAAGCCCATGTGAATAGTGTCCCTTTGGTCTGCAAGTCTTGACTCCAAAGCACAGTTTATGGTAAAGGAGAATAGATGCCCCTCACGTGGGTACTTCTGTTTCAGCGCAGATCATACACAAGCAAGTTCTCAGCATCAGGTTTTGGAATTTCTGAAGACAGCTGCCTACCCGTGCATGGGAAGAAAGTATTTCCTGCCTCATCCTATTGAAATAAGTGGTGTATGTGTGCATTAAGTGCCACTGTATAGATCTGATAAATGTACAGCAACAAACCCTTGTGAGCAGAGAGGCAGGCCTGGTCTGCTTGGCTGATACCTGGCAAGAGCTGGGCACTGAGCAAGCAAGGGTGATAGGGAGTTTTTGAATTTTTGCTGTGATCCCACTTATACCCTGGGGGACAGCAGGTTCTCTTGATTCTCTTCTCCCAGGAGGAAGAGATGCCTCTAAAAGGACACCATAATAAACATGCACACATTGCCTACATACTGTGTGTCTATTCATCAGTTCCATGACTAATGGATAAAGATGATGCAGAGGGGACAGAATTAAGGATCTTTTAATAAACTGTCTGTGGGCCTGAATCTTGTTCTTGCAACAGAGGCAGTGTGGTGTCTGATAATAATGTTAATAAAGAAGAATCCCAGGAATTTCAGCACGAGCTGGACTTAGACTAAGGTGGAAGGACTGGAAGGGGACTCTAGAAGCAATTGACCTGACAATATAAGGCTATGTTGAAGAGAAATCATTTATAAAACACTCTGATGTGATCTGTAATCCTCTGAAGTAATACATATGGCATTATGGTGGCCTTATATTTGAAATAAAGACTATAAATAGAACTTAAATGACTACTTCAAACTGTGCCTTTCAAGAAGGTGTACGTGTCATAGCTGGTGATGTGGAGTCAGTGGCTGCCATCAGTCTCATGTGCACAAGTGACAGCAGCTAATAGGCACAAGCCTCGTTCTCCTCCAAATAAAGGGGCCTATGTTACTGAAACTGGTGCTGAAGCACAATCAGCAAAACATTCCTGGCCTCTAACAACCAAGAATTTGTTTGTTATGCTTCATCTCTTCTACCAGGCTGTACAAAATCAGAGAGCTAAAAAATAAGTACCAGCAACTCCTTTCCAGTGTTACATGAGCCCTTCCCATGAGCTTTGTAAACTGAGAATTATTATCACCATTTCAGTGAGGTACGAGGTGTTTGGTGTCCATGGGTTTGGCCCACGATTCCTGAACCCTTGGGAAACAGCACATTGAACCCCACTGTGAAACACAGCCCTGCAACAGTTTATTTCAGCAGCTTTCTCCACGTAGGTTTAATTTACCTTATAACAAGCCAAATTTGGAAGCCAAATTCTCTGTGGACCTTGAAATGTCCTTCTGAAGCATCACACTGGGACAGAGAGTGCAAATGCCATTCTTCCTGTACATTTCCTGTATACAATGCCCCTGGGACACACAGACCTCTGCAGAGCCTTTAGGCAGTGACTGTTATCCCACGGTCTGTTTATATCTTTCATAAAGAGTAGGCATAAGCCACAGGGATGATTTCTGGCAGAAGCAGTGGAATCCTGCTCTTCCACCTTTCACTCACATGCCTTGCTTACTGCACTTAACAGATTCTTGATTAATCCCTCCAACTCTACGAATCAGGATTGCACCCACTGCAAAACAACCCTGGAAGTTCAGACATTCCCCAGAGAACGGGAGAGCTTCTTTGAATCTGTTAGCTGAAAGAAGAGACTGAGCCTGTAGGAGAGGACCAGGCTGGGTGCAGGGAAGCACCCTGGGTGGTGGGATAAGGAGAACAGGAACTGCAGCAGCTGCAACAGCATCCCTGCTGTACTTCAAACAAAGGCAGTAGCCTACAACAGCCTTTTTGCAGATGCAGTCTGGAAGAGCTGCATCTGCTGCTGGGGGACAGACCTGGCACTGAGCTACTCAAGTCTTGCTTAGGCTGACAGGGCTCTGGGCACATTCAAAGGCACAGCTTCAGATGTCTTGGTAACCACCCAGGATCCAGTCAGCAGCTGTGTGAGCACAGAGGAATGGAGATTTGGGCACAGACAGTCTAAATTCAGCCCAGATCCGTGTTGGGGATCTGCAGCTCTCTAAAGACTAGGGAATGAATCTTACCAGCTCGGTGGATTTTGACTCAACACCTTTATCATCTGACCAGCTCAAACAACACACACTTTTTGTCACCAGAGGGTACCTGGTATTGCTCCCAGCACTGGATCTGAAGGGGTGAAAACATGAGATTTAGAGGACTAAAGAAAGTAATCAAGGTCAGACACACCATTCATTTTCCCAGAACTTCTCTGCCTTTGAGGCCATGTCCCCATTACCTTCATGATCTGGGCTGCACTACCCTCTACCTCCAGCTTTTGCCAACTTGAATGAGACATGGACAAGGTTAAAAATCCTGTCTTATGACATACATTTCTAAGGAGTTCTCAAAAGACAACCAGAATCCAGGAGTAAGAGGTGTCCTAAAAGTACTCCTTTGCACCTCTGTACCGCTATAGGTGGCAAAGTTTTGGTAAGAGGGAGGCTGCAGGTTTGGCAGCTGTGGGAAGGGGTTCACGGGCTGTTAGGACACATAAGAATTACAGATGCAGTTTCCTGAACCCCCACAAATGATATTTGAGGTAACAGCTGGTTTTTTGGGTCATACCGAAAGAGAGGCTTTCTTTTGTCCTAAATAGCACACATGAGTTTGATCAAGTACTAATTATATCTGAGCCATGAAGTAATAATCTCCAACGCATAATTAGTAACAGCACCTTCCCTGGGAGATGTGATTCCCTCCACCTCTCACTTCTCCTCCCTCCTCTGAAAAAACCAATAAGCAAGCAACCAAAACTCTTCACAAACCACCACAACTCTGTGATGTTCATCTTAAGAATGAGGACTGAAAAATACATGACCAATTTAATAAAGGAAGTTTATAGGGAATGAGTAGAATTCACCTGCAGATCTGCAGAAACTGCTTGCTGAAAAGAGAAAAGAACCACTAGAAGAAGAAAACTCCCAAGTGAAAAGCAAGAAGAAAAGCTGAAACCACAAGAGGAAAGCTAATGGCCCATGTAGCCAAGGAAGACAGACTTCTACAGAGGATAAACAAAATGCCAGGGTGGGCCAAAGCCAGAAGCTCCACCTGAAAATAAAAAATGGCTTCCATGGGGCCAGCCAGCTGTCTTAAACAGGACAAGCACATTTCAGCAAGTGTGTTTCTGCTGCCAAAGGCTTGTGGTTACCACCTGAGAAACTTAAACCAACTTAAGTAAATAAAAAGAAAGACACATGCACACACTGAAACCCTCCAGACTTCACTCAAGAAGGCACATGGGCACTTATTCTGTTCTTTTACTGTCTCTTTCCTGTCAGCTTGTCTAGATAGGGATATTTGTCACACTGTAACTATACCTACAAACCCCGAGTGTAAATGGATATACAAATCCTGAGTGTAAATGTATGCATTGTAAAGATTTTGCCAAGAACTTAATAGTGCATGAGCACGTCAGGCTTATCTCCAGGTACGGACTTCCATTTGGTTCTGCTGAAACTGACTCTCATCTAGACCAGCCCACATCCAGAGCCACGCAGCCGGCAGGTACCAACCTCCAGCCTCGGCCTCAGGCTCCTGTAGGAAGCAGTGCTGGGGATGGCACAGTGATCACAGTCACAAGAGTGCCAGGGTTTACTGGGAGATTTAGTTTTCTTGGCTCTGACTTTATGCACATCTCCATACAGACTCCCTCCCCCCCAACATGATCTTTTTAATCGTTCCTCTTATATAAACAACGTGACTGGAAAAAGCATCTGCATGACATAGGTTATAAATAATTTACTGTAGTTAAGCACAAGCTAGGGGATAAGCTTTGATTTTGTTTGCTAAAACATAATACCTGAAGTTGCTAATAAGCCACTAAGAGTTATTCAAGAGGCTGTCTGTTACAAGAAATCTTGCCAGGACCAGGACACTCAACCAGTTTATGGTCATCTCAGTTATCTGGGGAAAGGTGAAACGGGTCTAATGTTTTTGAAGTTTTGAGTTTGAAGTTCTGGGGTTTGGAGAAATCCAGGCACGTATTTCAATATTTGGAAAAACCTGAGATCAGCAGGATTTAACCACAACTTGGACCTACCTCTTAGCAAGTCTAAAAGTCTTAAAATTGCTGTAAAAAAAAACAACACAAAAAACCCCTCCAACCCCACCAAATAATCCCTACCAAGCAAACTAAAAAACCCAAACCAAAACCAATCTTTCTTTTTAATATGTACACATAATGATGGGGTTTGTGCTGTAAAACATTTATCTTTAAATGACAGAGTAGAATAATTCATGCTCTCTTCATAGCCAAGCTAACTGGATGTGTCTCAGTGACTGATTTAAGTAACTTGCAGCTTTTCTCCCTTTGTCTGCAATGTGTGAGAGAGTTGAGAGCATCTCAAAAGCTTTGCAGGACTCACAGGCTCACAAAGCTCCCCTCCTGCCTTCGGGATGGTCCTGTCACACAGCGACCATCACATCTACCTCTCATGGTGGGATATTTTTTAAACACAAGTTATGTGGTTCAATGAAGAGCTGCTGCATGTACACACCAGTGCTTTTTGCTGACAGGCACAGTTTTCAGAGTTTAGCATTTCCTCTCTTGTTACTTTTCCTTCCATATTTGAAATTCAGGAAAGATGGGGATGCAGGCCCAACTCTTCATAATATTTGAGATTTTTAACTGAGTGGGACATTGAAACAGCTCCAACACAGTCAGCCAGGACTTCCAACTAAAAACATAGTAACACAGTGACTTCCCTTTCTATGTAAGAATCAGTCATGTCAAGCACTCAGATTTCTATATCCCTTCATACGTACTAATCTACATGGCCGTAACTGCTTTTCACATCTCTAGTATTTACTTTGGCTTCCTACATCCTCTGTTAACCAAGTCTTATTTTTCCATTACACAGGCAGCTGTCTTGAACTGTTCTAGAAACTGATATGACACACTCTCCTTTGGAAACTACAATGAAGCATGAATGCACAGCTATTGCAATAGCTACAGTAGAGTCACTGCTCATTAAAAAGTGTAAATAGGTAAATTGTGCTGTGTGGTGCAGCAGTGCTGTGGCAGCAATACAGCACTGCTCCATAAATGACAGAAAAACTCGAAAATGTTAAAGCCATTTATGGCACTTATCTCCAACAAAGACACTAATTTCAGGTATTGGGAACAAAGAACACAGTGTACTTTATTTTTTTTTTTCATCTTTCTGCTTCTAGACTGGGCAAATTAACATTGTTTTCTTACCACAGACCTCTGGAGACATCATGGTTTAAGAATGTTTTTCTGAACTCTCATGCTAAAAAGCAATCAAGCAGCTACTGAGCTTTGCAAGAAGGGGGTGGCATCTGTGTTCATAAATCCACCTTAAAACAAGTTGTCCTGCAGGGAGCCAGGCTGGGTTAACTGAGGCTAGGCAGAAGCACTGCAAAATCCTTTCCCTTCCATCCAGAACCATCGTAGCTCACTAAAGCCGCTATTTCACACACACCGTACTGATGATCTTAGATTAAAAGACATACACACTTCTACAGTGTGCCTTATCATTATCTAAATCACTGGCTATATGCTGATAAGAAAAATAGAGAGACATGTTGTCCCTCCCTCCGCCCTCTGCATATAGGGGGAATGCTTCTACCCCAGAAAGCTGGCCCGTTGTCCTAGCCCAGCCCCCGCACAGCACTGCGTGATGGAGGTTGCCTAAAACTGCGGTGATGGGAACCCTACCACAGAAGAAACGTGTGTGCAAAGCTAACAGGGAGAAAAACAGAAAAAGGAAAGGAACGTGACTGTCACCCAATCTGCAACATGTTTCATTAGAGAAAAGCCATTTTGTTATAACTAATATATATGCCCCCCCCCCGCCCCAAGGGTGGCCAAGTTTTAGTGGAGCAAAGCTTTAGTTAGTTTCTGAGAAATGAACCAGAGATTTTCTGCCTTGGTAGGGGGTGTGGCAGGGGGAAGAACCGAGCAAATACCCTTTTAACTTTTCCAGTAGGCTCACGCAGGACTACTCCCCAAAGCCACCCCAAGCCAAGCAGCTGGCGAGCCCAGGGGCTGATTCAGTGGTGTAACCCGTCTTTCTGAACCTCCCAGAACACGGATGCTGGGCTTGGTATCTGCCAGACAGATAAGTTTCCGGGGAAAACCCGTCCCTTCCCCCGCTTCCGTGCCCCTTCCCGGCCGCGGAGCAGCGGGCGGAGCCCCGAGCAGCGCTGAGCTCACGGGAGCAGCGCTGCAGCCGGGCCGGGCACAGCGGGCGCTCCCCGCGGCTCCGGCCGCTTTCCGCTCCCGGCGTGACGCACCGCGACATTCCCTCCGGCCGGGGACTCCAGGAAGCGAGCTGTTTGGCTTGGACACGGCCACAGTGACACACACACAGGTGGCTCCGCCGCTTGCGACACAGGGTCAGGCTTGCCGCAAAGGCTCCTGCTTTCCTCAGTTGTTTCTCTAGGGATCAGGAAACAGGGTGAAAAGCAGACCTCTCGCTGGAATCAAGTTCTAGTGAAGTTCACTCTCTGAGTACCTGTGCAGCTCCCTGGCATTTCTTGATAAATCAGCCCAGGCCCCCAAGAACATTTTTTTTTGTAGCAAAACCTCATTTCTGTACTACATTTGGTGAAAATTACAACCCAGACTTGGAAGCCACTTTGTGGCCGACATGCATTTCCACTGCAGACTTGGCCAAAATCGCACTCCCTGGTGACTGCTGCTGCAGGACATTTGGGTCTGGCATGGAGCAGGACAAGTATCTGTGCCCTGAAGTAGGAACTCCCTGACTGAAAGATGTACTTGCTAAGATATGGAGCACCACTGTATGTGCGCAGGTTTGATTTTGAACTCCTCTTTCTCAGCTGTTTTTCATGTGTTCTTGATTTTTGGTGCAACACCAATTTTAACGTGTTTGCTGCCACCTTTTACCTGGTGGTATTTTCCTCCAGTGGGAGAAAGTGTCAATGTTTTAAACGTATTTGAGGGAAAAACAGAAACTGAGAGTTAAGCTCTCACTCAGCAACAGGGGCTCTTTCCTTTTCTGGATGGTCCACACATGCTTCATTGCTGTTAATAATTTTATTCTGAATAAAATTAAACGGAGACCCCTACCCACCAGGCCTGAGGCACGCAATTCATGCCTTGAATTGCCCAGCATATCAGACATTGCTCATAATACTGATTCTGCTTTTCCAGCACTGTTTGATTAGGATGCAGGAGGGAGATGCTTCAATTAGCAATGGCAAATGCTGTACGAGAAGGCATTTTTCAGAAAGGGAAACAAAGCACAGTTCTTCCAAGTGGGGACCAGGGGAGGTAAGGCTGCAGAGCTCAGCCTCAGTGGTCGCTTCCCTCCTATTTCCATCTGCAGACTCTTTGGCCAACAATGAGGGGTGATTCACTACTTGGAACTTGTGTCCCCCTCACCCCCTGTCTCTTTTTCATCACTGGTCTGGCAGGGGAAAGGCTTCCCACATGATCCTTGAGCCAAATCCTGCTGGAACTGCAGTTGTCTCATGGTGGTTTCATCCCAAATAGCTTAGCTGCTATGCTGGCTTCTGTAGTTAGGAACTGCTCAAATTTTCTGTTTTCTTAATAGAATGTATTTCTTGGTAGGCACAGTGAATCTGGGACTGGGAGCAGGACTATGGCATGAGGAACAAAAAGTCCAGTATTGCACAATTGGTTCACATCTCTTCTAAAGATTTCATTTGTAATGCTTTCCTGGAGTTAAAGCAAATTCGCTGCCAAGTACAGTAACTGAAGTATTCAGTAAGTGTAATTTGTTGTACTTGATGCTTCTGACCACAAATGGATAACGTTTTTTACAGTCTTTTCTTATAAACATGTGGTGAAGAGGTTCAGTAAAAGCATTTTTTGCCTATGGGTTGCTGAATGGTACCGATATCTCCAAGCATTTCTGTTCAGGATTCAAATATGCTGTGTGACTGGTCACCTGTGTTAAACAACATGGTTCCTATTCCCTACCCAAATTATTACAGAGGCCAGGACTATCTGGAAAATTTAAGAAGGCATTGAAAGGAGATATAGGGACAGTCAATTTTAGAAAGTTCAGCAGTCTTCCCTCCTCCTGCAAAACAAAGAGCCTCATATAATGCTGGACATGTGCAGTTCAGACCTGAAAATACCCACGTTCTTCCTGTGCTTGCAGATACACCTGCAGAGGTGATGCTTTACTCAAGGCATCTACTCCAAATCCTGCCTTGTACATATACCTCAAGTTTTTTATTGCAAAAGGTGCAAACAGGTGAATGTACTGCTTTGAAATATAAATGCCAACTCGAAGGTTCACAGAGATGCTTACTTTCATACGGCACATACTTCATACTACTTTACTTATTTACTGGTTCTATGAATGGGGTTGTCTGCTTTATATCATGGTGTGTGAGGGGCATAAGAGGGTCTAGGAGCCCAAGGGCCTTCTCGGTTCCTGGGAACTTCAGGCCTCACCCAGCTCAAAGTTCTCTCATTCACTTTTTGCCACCACAAAGACCCACGATGCGATGGAAAGCAATTGAGGCCCTTTGATGTGGTGCCCAGAGTAAAGTCTCCAAACTGGTGAGAAAGTCAAACAGGGGCAGACTGTTGTCTCCTGAGATTTCTGTCTTCTGTGTTTTGCTGCTAAAGAATGTGTGTTTAGTGCTTGAAGGAGAGGAGACATACCACATGCTTTTAGGCAGAGGACCTCTCTTTCTCCTCTACCACCCATCCTTTTATCCTGCTTTTGAACACCCTGGTATTCAGGCTAACAAGTTTTAAAACACATCCTAAGATGTATCCATTAGACAACAAGATTAATACCCAATTTTGAGTAAGAGAAAAGTGAATGAACTAGACTGTCAGCCTGTCCCAAAAACCTTATCAAAACAAACTGTTTGCTGTCTGTGGCTTGAGGCAACTTTATATTTCATTTTGTAATGCAAGCTCTGTGACTTGTCCTGCTAGAGACTGCCTAGGATAGTAAAACTCACAGCTTCCATTAGGGTAAGTGTTATTTCTAAACCTACCAGTCAATTTAACAAAAACAAAACAAAAAACCAAAATCGAAACAAATCAAAAAGACACCTATATTTTGATTGTTAAGGCCTGTAGTCTGCATTTATGACTGGTGAAGCTGTTATTTATTAACCTCGAAGCAGTAACTGCTTCGTCTGCAAGCAATTTCATAGAATCATAGAATTATTAATGTTGGAAAAGATCTCCCAAGATTGTCAAGTCCAACCGTCGACTGAACACCACCATGCCCATTAAACTATATCTTGAAGTGCCACATCTACTTGTTTTTTGAATACCTCCAGGGACTCCACCATTTCCCTGGGGAGCCTGTTCCAATACGTAACTGCTCTTTCAGTGAGGAAACTTTTTCCAACCAGAATGTTGCTGGGTGTGAAAAGATTTGAAAATTTCTGCACACAAGCAGCCAGTGCTGTTGTATAGGATAGTTTTCTCTAGCTTCACAGAACAGATAATGAGCAGTTCATTTTGATAAAACCTCTCGAAACTCAGCATTGTTGTTATTGGTCTTTAAATGGCAGCTGGCTCTGAGTGCTGGCTATCTACAGTAATACCGTGCAAAGCTCAGTGAATATGGATAAAGTTTAAAAGTCTGTGTTTCATTTATTTAAACTTGCACAAGCATACTTAAAATATAAGCCACTCTTAGCTCTGTATTCTTTATCGTGAAAACATATTTATGCTTCAAATAAATATTTTCCTCAAAATGTACAGGCTGCTGCAGAGCTTCAGCTGTAAGGATGATACATACAAGCCCTCAAAAAGTGAGGCAAATAACAAATGAGAATTATGCAGTGCCGAGAGTCAAGTACTGAAAAATACAACCTCGATAAACCTTGCTTTACGTAACCAGCTGTTGGAAAAGCATTTCATATGTTGAAAAGAGATTGAATAACAGAAGCTGAATCCTGTCTGCCTTTGCTACTTATACAGGTAATCTGCTGGGGGCTCAGACGACTTAAATACTGTGTTATATAAATGAAACTGGAAGTTTAAACACCCTACATGGGTTTCACAACCTCTACAATGTTCTAAATGCTTTCTCAGATAAATCATTTCATCAACCTAGAATATTATGTCATCAAAAATTACATATTTCAAATGAGGATTTGGTTAAAAACCCAAACAAAATCTCCTCTGCATATCAGGTAATAGAGTACATAAATTAAACTCTTTGAAAATTGTGAAAGAAGGAGAAACTAGTAAGCATGCATATTACCTGTGCCATAAATTCAATGACAATACAAAGTGCGGTATGAATGGAATCTATTATCAAAATGCATTTACTGGGCACCAAAGCAGAAAATATGTTATCATTTGCTGAAACCAGCCTAAATAAGTATCTGCCAAAATTTAAAAAATCTACAAGGGGACCTTCCTGTGTCTAATGGGACTACATGTTTAACCATTTTTCTTTCTTCTTATTATTTGAACTGGGTCACATACATTCCTCTTAAGGTGACAGTTTAGAACCTATTTATAGACACTTATCCTGTCTACCACATCTTGTTTCAATTAAAATTTGATCTTGAAACAGGCAGAAGGATATAAGTGTGGGGACACTGTTGTACCATCTACCGATGATCTATTAAAAGTTTATTCTGCCCTTTGAATGGAAGGGAAGGCTTATAGGAAAACACCAGAACAGAAACACTGCCCTGAAAACCTGCAAAGCCTCCCTCTGAGGCAGGAGAAGGACAGTCCCAGATGCCTCCTCCCCTTCCACTGGCACCACATGCTGCCCTGAGCCTTTTTTGAAGTCAGTTTTTGCTCTGCAGGCCCTGTTGTTCACATGCCTTTTGCCTTTTTATGCAATGCTTTTTGCCCCAGTTCTCTGGGTTTTTTAGAGTGTGAGACTACCGTCTAGTTTAGAACAAGCTTTTGCATTTCAGACTTTTATTTATCAAAAGTCTTCGTGGATTTCTGTTTCAAATGTGCTTCTGGGGCACAGGTAGGCTCTTCTGAGTGTCACTGATCTCAGGAATCCTAATTAGTGTGGGATATTTAATCAACTCCTGCATCCCTCCTTTCCACCCCAGCAACTCCCGTTCATCTCTCCCACTCCCAGTGAACTCAGCTTCCCAATATTTACTGCCACTTCTCCTTTCCACGGGTCTCCTCCCTGACGTGTTACCTCTGGCTGACTCCCAAGTCCCCTGGGTCCCCCTTGAGGAGGACTGAGATCTCCGCATTTCTGTCTGTCTGAGACTGACACACGGAGACATGGGCAGAGATGAGGTAACGTGGGAGGAGAAAAAACGGATAGAAATATCAAAAGGCCCGAAAAGATAATCTGTACATTTACAGCTGTGGCACCCCCTTTGCAAGAGAAAACACCTTACTTCAGGCGGCAAATGGTCCTGTTCACACTTTAAAATAGTTGTGCTCTTTTGAAAAAGGCAGAGAGATCTGCCTTGGGGCATCTGGAAACTCCCTCTGATCGAACTCCATTTCCACACAGGCAGACAGTACTTTAATACCTAGTGACCCTCTGCCCTCCCAAGTGAGGCTGAAATCAGCCAGCTGGTTCAAAACCCACTGGAGAAACGGTGGAGAAAACTTGCACAGCACAAATGTAAAATAAAACCCTCAGCACTGCAGCTGCCAGTGCCTTCACCAAACATTGTCAGTGGGAAGCAAGAGGATTTGGGAGCACTGCCCTGAGCTGCCGAGCACAAGCCTGGTCTCAAAACCACAGCTGCACCTCATGACAACAGGCACTCAGAGCTTCCAAAACACAAAACACTCATTTCATACCTGGCCTGAAGAATGGAGAAACACTTGGACATCTCCATCCTCACTCCTGGGACTCCTGCTGCCCCAGGCCCCACATGTCTCCTTCCCTCATGCTGCCCTCCAAGGTCACAGCAGCCCCCAGCTGACCTCCCAGATCCTGCATCCCACAGGTGTGGGGTCTCACCATCCTGACCCTCCTTGGCAACTACACCCATCCCATGCTGACCCAAGTGCTCTTGTCTCTTCCTTCTGCCTCTTACATTACCCCAGACTGTGGTATTCCCTCCTGCGTGCACACACACACACTCTCACATTTCCTTCCTCCATTATCCTGTCTCTGAAGTTAGACAATTTTAATGTTTTTATGCTAATGGCTTTTGAATAACAGCCTTTCTGGAAAACAAAAGGTTTCCCAGAGTTCTGGTTTCTTTGGAAACGTTCCCGTGGCCAACTACAAGCTGAAATAATAACAGTAATAGGAAAATTTCCACATAGATATGTAAGACTTCTTTTCAACAACTGATGAAAAAAGTTGTGGAGTTCTTTTTGGTTGTTTGGGGTTTGGGATTGGTTTGTTTTTTGACATTTTCAAGCCAGTTTTCCCCTCTAGCCTCCCAATCCCCCGCTCCTGCCAGGAGATGGGCACAAAGTGGAGAGTCTTGTTGCAGTTTGCGTCAAGATAGAGAGAGGCAGTGACCTTGTTTACTGAGAGCAACCTCAGTGTGTACGGACAAAGAGCTGTGTGGTAAGGCTGCCTGCCTTGGCTGGCATTCCTCTGTTGTTAAAGAGCACAGGAAATGATGGACATTTCTAAACCGGAAAAATTTGCAAGTAAGCTAGGGCTAACCACAAGAAAATAAAGCACACGGCAAGAATCACACGGCTCATGGCAGAAGAGGAAAAGCTGACAACTTTTGATTCATGCACTGTTAAAGGTTATGATGCTGCCATCTAACATTATGGAAATGAAGCAACTGTTTTGAACACTAAGCAGGTAGGTGCTTCAGCAAAAAAAATGCAGGGTTTGCTCTTTTTCATGTATTTATATGTGAGTTGGTGGTGAAGTTGGGCTGGTCTCAAAGAGACAGTGATACAGGGGTGGAGAGGGCCAACTCGCATGCAGAGCGCTACAAGCCCTCGCTTGCTCGCCTGGAGCCAAACCATTTGGAGAACAAGCCTGCTAAAGGCTGCCTTAGTCTGGCTTCCATCTCTGAACTTCTGGAGCCGTTTAATGTCCCCTTCTACCTTTAGAAAATGAGGATTCAACAGGCAGGGGCACAGCAGTCCCACCACAGTCAATGTGAGTGGGTGAAAGATGAACAACCATATGGATGCAATCCTACCTTTTTTGCCTTTTGCTCTCATAGCCACAAACTTGAAGATTTTCCTTTCAGTTGGTTCTTCTCATCTTCTCATCTTGTCCTGTCTCCCTCTGTTAAGCTCCAGTTCCACAGACTTCTTAAAAAAAAAAAAAAAAAAAAAAAAAAAAAGAAAAATCATTTAAAGGTGGTGTAAAGGAAGGCGTACATTACACACCATCTCATTTCTATGTAGGATTTTTCTCACAGCACACACATAATGTTTGTTAACTACTAAAATATCACAAAGAGTACCACCATCTCATATGATGTATTGGCAGAAAGAGAGGAAAAGCATTTCAAATCTTAGCTTCCACAACTGACTGGCACGCTTTGGGGCTTGGCAAGGAAAGGCACTACTGAACAACCTTCTGCCAGTGTAGAGATTTCCCCTGAGCTGGTACTGACTGGCATGGCTGTGCTGGGGGTTGTCTGCACATGGGGCTGCCAGCAAAGAGGGGAGAAATCACAGAATCACAGAAAGAAAGGACCCTTAAGATTATCTAGTTCCATCCCCCTGCCATGGGCAGAGACAGCTTCCACTAGACCAGGTTGCTCAGAGGGAAGGTTTTACTTGTGGGCCCACCTTTATACCATGGCATGCACAGGATGGAGGAAGGTAAGGCAGAGAAGCACAGTGGTACTTGGTGCTTTACCATCTGACGGGGCTGAAGGGCTTCCAAAAAGTTTCCCAGCACACTGCCACATATGGGTGCTGGAAAGAAAGGTTCTGGGTCCTCCACCAAACTTTTCTCATGACCAATTCTCTTAAATCACAGGTGGCATGAAAACTAAAGACAAAAGGAGCCCAAAGGGGAAAAAAAGGAAAGGAATACTTGCAAGATGAGAGAGAGACCACACTGGCAAGCAGCAGCTGTTACCAAAACAACCCAAAAGGCTGCAGCTGCTCATTTTTCTCTAGGTTTAAAGCAACAGCTTGCAGGAAGGCTGCTGGAGCTTTGTAGGGGGCCAAAGAGCCAGGCAGGGGCCATCACCTATTTTCAGTGTGGAATATCAGCACAAGCACAAAAACCAGAAGATATCGTAGAATGATTTGGGTTGGAAAAGACCTTAAAGATCATCTAGTTCCAAATCCCTAGCCATGGGCAGAAACACCTTCCACTAGATCAGGTTGTTCAGGCCTTGAACACTTCCAGAAATGGGGCATCTGCAACTTCTCTGGGCAACCTGTTCCTGTGCCTCGCCTCACAGTGTTTTTACTCCTTTCCAAAAGTATTTTCTGTGTTCAGTGATAGCCTTGGTCTGCCTGCTAAGTAAAACTTTCATGAGGTTTGTGAAGCTGCCTATCTTGATTCCATCTACAGTCAAAATGCAGACTTCCCTGTGAGCCAGGTCAAAATATGTTTTCTAAAATGGTGATGCATAAAACCAGTATTTTTAGACTAAGCCAGTTGTTAGAAAGGCGTTTCCATTCCTTAGGACTTCCAGTGTTTGCACCCTGTTAAAAAGGAGACAAACAGGTTGCCATGAGGCTGCAGTACTTGTTTGACACCCACTGCCTCTGTGTGCATCCAGATTTGAGTGCTGACACAGTGGTAAGGCACAGGAGAATCACCTGTTTCTTACCAGCACCTGCTGCTGGGAATTGTGTTAGAACAGCATCCAAAAAGCCCTGAGTAAAAAATTCCTTTCCCATAACTACTGACCTATGTAGTCTCTGCTTATTCTGGTAGAAACTGGGCATGGATAGACAGACAGAGATGCCACAGACCCTGGTACTCTTTTTACAGCAGACTATTTACACAGACATCAGGGTCAATATTCCCAAAGGTACTCAGGCATCTTGTGCACACTGCAGTCACATGGGTCAGCTTCCCATCTGCTACAGGTCCCTATTCCTGTAGTGACTTTCTCCTTTCAGATCCCAAAAAACAGGGGGCTGATATCAGTGTATATCTTACATTTTATGCCTCTGAGTATCATTTGCAATAAAGGTAGATCCTCAAGATATGAAACAGGTAGGTGAAAGTTGGAGGGAAGAGTCAACTGATATGACAAATATTTGTGAGCCTGAGGTTATGAGCATAGAGCTGCTGAATAAAAAAGCTTTATTCACTCAGAGTTGGAAAAAATGAACAGAAAAATCAATACACTGTCCCTCTATGCTGCACATACCCAGATTAAAATAATTAAAATGCATCTCTCTGCCTCCTGTGCCAATTTCAAAAAGCATAAATGGACTGTGCTCTTCTGCTACTCTGGAGGCATGGAGGAGGGATGAATTCGTGTCAGACACCGAAATGGGTGAAGTAGCCACTTCAGCTTTGCAAGCTAGCAGGAAGCAGTGTGAGACAGCCACCAGCCGTCTGTAAGCACCACTGCGGAGCACAGGCTACCCCCTGGCTGAGTCAAGTTCCAGCATGCAGAGAGCACAGAGGGACAGGCGGCTGCTGCTGCTGCTGCTGCAGATGGATCTGCACAACAGAGATGCACACTCACTGTAAGGCAAGGAAGTGCTGGTTGTGCCTGGAGATGTGGAGAGATCGAAAGTGGAGAGGGACTTCAGCGTAACAATCTTCATCACTGCAGGATTTTGCCCTTAATCTCTCCCACTTGCCAAGAGAAGCTACAGCCAGCTCAAGTTATTTCAGTTGGGGCTGTCTATGTGCTGTCAGCAAACTGTTTGAAGTTCTTGCAATTGAGGGATAAGCAGTTTTTATGCAGAAAAACCTGGCACTCCAAAACTTTTAAAAATTCAGACATCACACAAGGAAGTCTTTAAAAGCTGCCACTGATAGAGATTTTGTATAAAGAGGAACTGCTTTTCCCTCAAACAGCAGGGAAGTAAAGAAATGGCACTCTCCCCTCCCAGTGTGCTGAAAGCAGCTATGGGCTAAACCTGTCAATTTAAGACAGAAATGAAAAAGACAAAATCCGAAAATGTGTTGGTTGGCATACATACAAAAAAAAGGTTGTCAGTAATTTCTACTAATTACTATTGTATTTGGCAAGTAATGAATGCTCAGCCCTCTGAGACTGAGTTACTGAATTGTCTCAGCTTTGGACATCCACACAAGAGTGTGTTATTAACTAATGGTTACAGGCAGCTTGAAGAGTGCCACAGTACAGATAACCCTGACCAGCTCTCCTGCGCGCTCTCAAACATGTGGGGAGGAAGCAGTGTCTGCTGTCTGCCCTTACCTTACTAGAAATCAGTCCTTCATTAGTCTGGAGAAAGCCCAGATCTTTTCAAGGACACACATGAATCATGCTCCACCTGTGTGCTATATATCTATTCTGCTGTTTGATTTACTGCACTTTCACTTAGTATCAACCGTATTCACATATTACAAACAGGAAAACTGAGTCAGGAAGTTTGGGAACTTCTTTTATGTCATGGATTTAAAAAAGAATACTTAAAACAGCACATCAGTTGCTGTATTGAACAATAGACTAATAAATTCTAGTATTGCATATGCTATATAGTAAAATTTAACAATCCCTTATTCTTTAGATTAAGTGTCTCCTCACACAAAGCACACCCTGAAGCGCTCAGCAACAATATTTTTATCATCCATCCAGGTACTTATATGGCTCCCATCACTGCGGCACCTGCTTTTATGGTAGCTGTGAAATACAGAGCCATAGAATCTAATATGGAATCAGAACCAGGAAACATTGTTTGTCCAACTACTATATAAGCCAACAAAGGAAACTAACTAGAATTCCAATGAACTCCAAGCTCTTTTTATGATGCTGGATCAGTTGACTTTTACTTTATTGATTACAAATTGCTACTGTTAAATTAAGTATAAGAATCATCTGGAAGAAAGTTACCATTTCTTGAGAGACTGTGATGTGATCTGCAGAGAAGGAGAGAAGAGTGCGATTCCCATTCCTTCTCTTACAAAACCCTCAAAACAGAGAATATTTGTCTTGCTGTCAACCATCAATTGGTATGAGTCACTCCTAACTTCGCTTCTGAAAAAAAACAGGAAAGGAGAAATGAGAGGGCCACACAAGAAAGTAAGTGCACGTACATCCCATCTGTTATGACCTGCCACTCGGAACCAAATAGTATTATCTCCTCAGGGAAGGACCACTTCATTTTGCTCCCACAGTCATTAACATCTTCACAAAGTAATACAAGAGACAGCATTGGGCATTGTTTAGTACTTTGCAGGGATATGACTGATGGTACAAGACTGTGGAAGAATCAAGACTGTGAGAATATAAGGCTTTCATATGCCTCTTTCTCTTGTGAATGTACATGCTCAGGTATTCTGATCTCAGACAGAAACAGGAGTTTCACTTCTGAGGAATCATTCATGTGAACAGGATGAAACAGCCAATGTGTGGGGCTGAGGTGCAGCTCTGCCTGCAGCTGCAGCACAGCAAACAGGGACCTGCTTCCGAGAGTGGAGGTGCACAGGAATCGTGTGGAAAGTACCCTCAGAGCTGAGAACAAAGTGGATGAGAGATAGAGCGGGATGGTGGTGTCCCTTCGGCAACAGGGAGGTGTAGGGAGCAGTATGTGCAAGAGAGGAGGGAGATTGGGAGTAAAATAGACATGATATAAAATCAGCTTGGGAACACTGATTGCCTAGAGAAGAACAGCTGCCACGCATATGGTGATGCATTAAGACTTCCCCTAGGAAAGGTTCCCCTAGGAAAGGTTCCCCAGGACTCTCTACAGCAGACAGGCTGCAGCAGTCAACCATCTGACCAGAAGGTCAGTGGAGACACAGAAAGTTCCCCTCCTAGATTGACCTTACTCAGCCATGGACAGTTCCCACAAGCAACATTACTTTGTCAGGGATCTGTCTCGGCTTTTATGAGTGTCTCAGACAAACTCTTAGTCCGCAAAACACAGGAAGTCTAGACAGCAAGACAGAGAAAGAGCCACCCACCAAAGTGTGAGGTCTGGGCCAGGAGGTCTTTAGCAGGCAACATTATGACAGGTCAGAAAACAAGCAGAAACAAACACGGGGCTTGAGACAGAAACAGTGTTTGTGCAGCAAGTGCTGGGTTTAGGTCTGTATTGCAGACAAGACATCTCTCATATGCTCTAGGGCAACCAGCCTGTACAAGAAATCTATATTACTTGATTAAAATAGAGGCCAGAATCTTCTTAGTTCATCCACTGAAATGTCAAGGAGCAAGTGGAAAAGGAGGTGTTCCTTCACAGGAAAGATATGTCTCTGACAGTGTCACTTCACAAAGATGTCAAGATGAGACAGGGAAAACACCTGCAGTGGTGTCTGTTCTCTCTTTCTGAGTTAGTGGAGAGAGGAAGAGAAAGGGCTGTCAGATGCCATTTTGAAAGCAGCTTTTCTGTGTCTGAGTTGCCAGGACACCCATAGATGTAGGTGATGCCCATGCTGTCAGACATTGGTTCTGCAGCACCCAGGGTCACCCAGAATCAAGCACTCAGGGTGGGAGAGCATAACAGAAGTCCAGACCCACTGTGGCTGTCAGAGTCCCCTTGTCTAGGGAATTAGGTCCCACCTCTGCTTCAGGGCTACGGAGGGTTACACTTAGAAACAGCCCTGCACAGGCAAGGGGCAATCCACACAGTTTACATAGGCCCAAAATTTAACACTTGCTATTCCTTAGCTTGTGTTTGAGGCTTTATGGTGGCACCCTAAGTGGCTGTACGGGTGGCTTCCTCTAAGATCCTGGTTTTACCCTGTTGTTTTTTTTTTTTTCACCCTGTTTACCCACAGTTCTGATGTGGCACCTTCTGGGTGGGTGCTTTGGGATGGGGGAAGCTGGAGAATCACATCTCCACTGCAGGGTGACTGCATGGTGGAGAGAAAGAAGGGCATGGGAGTGAGGGTCATGGGACTTCAGGGACTTGTATGGTTTGGGTCACAGCTTACTAGACAAGAGCCTGTTTCAGAAACAGTGACATGACCTCCCTCCTGCCCTCCTCTGGGTCTGGTCACTGTCTCAGCCACACCAGCTGGGAACAGTCTTTTTCTGACCTCAGGTCTCAGCCTAAGTGGAGGACATCAAGTGATAGAAGTTCCTATTTCTTCCAGAGCTTGGCTCAGAAGGAAAAAAAAAAATAGAATCCCTAGGCCTCTCTCCTGTCCTCTGATGCTGGCTCCTCTCCTCCCTGGAGAATTCAGGGAGGGAAAAAAAAAAGGATCAAAATAGTCTGGCTAAGCCTGTGTGTCTTTTTACCGCAAACACCTTCTGTTCTGGCCTATGCAGTTGCTTTCACAGCTGGAAAGGGAATATTTTTTTACCTTAAATAAAAAGAAAAAAATGGCTAGACTGTTTTCAGTGTGCTCTTGGGAGCTTCAGGAAGCCACATGAAACTAAAATGCTCTCCATCACACCTCTGGCACCTCTCCACAGCTCCCTGGGTGTCACTGTGAATTAAGGTATGTTGGCTACACTTAGAGCTTTTCGCAGGGCATAACTCATCGAAGGTAAATACATGGAAAACCTCTGGCTTTAGTAGTAATTAACGGAGGCATCTTGATGGCGAAACCACATGTTCCCTCAGGCCTGGCCCAAGGCATTCTGCCTTAGTGTGCCTGCACCATGCTCCAAATTTTGAGGTGACCCTCGAAAGACACTTTCCACTGCCTGCTTCAAAGGGTGGATGAGAAGGTCTAAGGGGAAGCTGAAATCTGTTAGAGTAGAGGTTCTGCTTTCAGCGCAGGAGATGTCAGGTTCAGAGCCCTACAAGGACACGGGCAGGACGGAACAGAAAGTGTGTCCCCACTCTCTATAAAACACTCCTCAGCTATCAAGCATTTCCTGTGATGCTTTTCCCCCCAGAACAGCCAATTTCTTCAGTAAGCTGGGTGACCAGTGTGGTCCTTCCAGCCAGCTTCTCCTCACTGGCTCTTCCCATGCAGAGCCCAGCTCCTTAGTCTGCCTTCCTTCAGAAGCACTGTGCAGTGTCCAGAGAAGTTTCTTAGGGTTTTGTCTTCTTTCCTTGTGGGCCTCCCCACATGGCAGTGACTCAGGCTGTAACCCATCCCAGCCCCAGGAGCAGCCTGCATGGGACCACAGACAAGACTCTTCCAAGGACTAAACACTGCAGCCAAGGGCTCTGAAGAATTTATGTGCCTTATTCCTGAGGAAAGGTGAGGTGGGGAGAGATGTGGCCATGGCTGCTTTCTTTCCATGTGGATATTCAAATAGAGAAAGTTTCCTTCCCCATGCAGATGTGTCGACAGGGGTGGTTAACAAGGCTTTCATTAAGACAGGGCTGGGTGACTGAGCACTCTACATTTCCTCCCTCTTTTCATTACATGATTTTTAAGGGACAGGTGTTTGATACACTGGGACTGACCCCAACCTTACACCAGTACAACTTGGACTTCACTGATGTGTATTTCTATTTATACTGGAAGAAGAAAAAACAGAATCACTTTCTACTGGTAGCAGCACTACAAAGATGGGAAGAAAGAGGACTGCGAGTGCTCTAAGACTAAGTTGTCATAGCAGCATAATTACATTTGAGTCTACTTTGTACAAAAGCAGACTGCCAGAGCCTCATTTTGGAGGGAGAATTGCTGTCAGGAGAAAAAGGGAGGGCTGTGCTGCTCTGACTATATTGTGTTAGACAGCAAACAGCAAACTGGATGTGCATCTCCCTACAAATGAACCTCCTTGTACAAAACCTAGCAGGCCATTTTCATCTGTTGTGAATTCAGAAAGAGATCACATGAAACACTTCTTCACAGAGTTTGAGGGAAGTATATCAAATTTTAAACTACAGAGCATAACAATCTATTAATTATAGATGCAAGCAGTGTTTTCCAGAGGTTACATTGTCACTGAATTAAAATTTAAACAATGATGAATTGGTAAGATAAGTAACTGTTGAATAAGTAATTTCAGTAATCATGTAAATTACGGCTTCCCTGACCATCAGCACACAATCTCTTTTTTAGATGCTGTGATGGTGTAAAAAAACCCCAAACAGAATATCCAGAAAAAAACAAATCAAACCAAAATGTACCCTAATTGCTTATTCTCTGGTATGCATAATAGGCTGGCTGCTCAGTGCAGGTTTTCATGGCATACTTCAAAGCAAGATTTCTCATGGATGCCAGCTCTGGCAATTTGGTACACCTCTTTGCATCTTGGCAAACTATCCTAAGGAGAGACATTTTCCCACTGTAACAGGGCCATATTCACACGACATGTACAGTGTTTCTTGGAGGTTAGGAGACTAACTTTGCTCCACACACCTAAAATGAGCATCTCAAAACCCTCTGGCAGTGGCTTCTAGGGTGGAGGCTGCAAGCAGTGTGTCCCCTTTTCTTCTGAGAGCCTCACACCCTCCTGCACTGGTAACCCTGAGTCAGCAGAGTGGGACTATGGATACTTAGTGCTGTCAGGGCAATTTCTTTCAACAGCTTTAAAATAACAGAATCACAGAACGAGAATCGTAGAATTGTTTGGGTAGGAAGGGACCTTAAATATCAACTAGTTCCAACCCCACTGCCGGGGCTAGGGATGCCACCCACTAGACCAGGTTGCTCTAAGCCCCATCCAACTTGGCCTTGAACACTTTCAGGGATGGTGCATTGACAGCTTCTCTAGGAAACCTGTTCCCAGTGTCTAACCATGCTCACAGTAAAGAATTTCTTCCTAATATCCCATCCAAACAAACTCTCTTTCAGTTTGAAGCCATTCACCCTTGTCCTAGCACTGCATGACCTTGCTAAAAATTCCTCTCCATCTCTTTTTATGCCCCCTTTAGGTACTGGAAGATGCTATAGAGTCTCGACAGAACCTTCTTTTCTCCAGACTGAACAACCCCAACTGTCCCGGCCTGTCTGCATAGGAGAGGTACTCCTGCCCTATGATCATCATCTTGGCCCTCCTCTGGACTCACTCAGAGTTTATGTTTTGTATGACTAACTTGCAAATTTTCTTTTTTTATAAGGAAACACAGAATAAGATGCATAAAAAACCCCCCAAAACATGCTGCAGATGGAACAGTATTACGGAACAGAAATAAGCAGACACACAATTTCTGCAACAATGTGGAACAGAAGAAAGCAAAACTATACAGAGACAAAGTCTAAAGTTGAAGGTTAGAGAAGTAAAATAAGGAAGTGTCAGCAATAAAGCAGAAAGAATATATTTGCTAGCAGAGAAATTATTATAGCTAACCAAAACTTTCATCCAGAGTAAAATAAAACTCCTCAGTAAACTTTTTTTTTCTTTCATTTGACACCATTATTTCTTCTTCAGAATATAAAGATTTTTTTTTTTGGTTGATGGTTTCTGTAACCTTTATGCTTTGCTTGTGAGAAAAATCTTTATCGTGAAAAAAGGTGTAATTGATGTGGTGGCTGAAAACAGCACCTATCATATGCTGAAATAATATCTCTGAATCATAAGCAGCTTCATTCATCTCCAGAAGACATTTGTGCTGAAGCTTCACGGTGACCATCTGAATGTCAACATCATTAAAAATTTTGCAGCCACTCAAAGCTCACTTTCAAGAATGGAGAAGTGTCTTACCAATCTTTCTTCTTATATTGATGGCTGCATCTGTATTTCTGAACAGTCAATATTGTCTGTGCCATATTTTATTTTTGTGGTAAACACTAGATAAAATGAAAATGCTATTAGTTTTGTCTTGAATTTTAACCATTCTGGGAAAACACCCTGACTTACTTTCCAGATAAACACTCACATTAAAATGCATCTTATGGGCTCCTACATTGTTATTCTTGTCATTTTACAGTCATTAACATTATCTACCTCTGAGTTAAACTTCTTCTTTTTCTTAGGAGTGACATGCAAAAAAAACTTCAAACGTTTTGGTTGGTTGGTTGGTTGGTTGGTTTGGTTTTTGATTGGTTGGTTGGTTTTTTACAAAACATGGAGCTAGAGCTTCCTGATTGTTAGGCTAGATGTTGTGCTGGGGTGGAGTAGGCTGATATTAAGAGGACAACACCAGCACCCAGCACAGCTGTCAAAAGAAGGCTAATTTTCAGCCATCTGGTTCCTTTTTCAAAAATGCTGCAAGCCCAAGTTCCTTGAAAGGGCTGATGGAAACCTTGGGATGTCCTCGGGGAACCAAGACTGTGAGGAGACCCACACTTGCTGCCCAGTGCTGCCCCACAGAGCCCTGGGGGCAGAGGGGAGGTGGTGGAGCCACATCAGACCTCAATGCCAGATATAAACTCCTCTTTCAGTCAAAGCATTTGCTCCCATCTGTAGCAGAGATTGTTCCTACACCTTCCTTATGTTTTCTAAACCTTTATCTGATCACATTTCCCCTCTCTCCCATCTGTTTTGCAGCATAAGAAAATACACTGAAACCAACAGCTGTACGCCAAGCAAGGAACAGCAGCTCCCCATCACATCCTGGGGACAGCAGAAAATACACGGTCTGAACACAGCTGGGAGCCACGGCATGGCCTCCCCCCTTGCAGGAGTCCTAACACATCCAATTCCCCAATCCCACAGCTGCAATTCCCAGGCTGTGACAGGGAGAAAAGGGAGATGTTTTAGATCTCTTTATTGACATTACCACCTCCCTGTTTGTATCCAGAACTGTTCTGAAGACCTGGTGTCCGAGCATGTAACTATTTATTACTGGGTCTCTCAAAGGGACTGCTCACAGTCTGCTCACAGAGCTGCTGCGGGAGAGTCCCCTCTCGTCCCGGGATGAGCCAGAGCTGTCGCAATGCCCTACTTTCCCCGCAGCCTAGATCTGCCTATAGCTCCAAGGGCACAGCTCAACCCACATGTCTTCAGGTTCACTTTGTCCTTTTCTCTAATGATCTCATTCTTGCCCCTGTCCTGTGTTCTGCCTCTAGCTGTACTTTCTCAGCAGCTCAGCACATCAGATAAGGAAACTGGTTCAGCTGGGAGAAAAACGCATTATGTTTCCCTGTTTATTCTTCAGCTGGATCAGTTTCCCAGCATGGTCCACTGGATGGACATACAAATACTTCTGCTAGCATGAGCATGGGGCTACTCTGGGGTCAGCTGGGGGCCAATGATACGGTTTGAGACAGATCAGCTCCTTGAACCAGATCTCAAGATATCTGTCCCTGCATTAATGCCTGCACAGTGGAAGAAGCAAGAATAAGGGGCAGGGGAAGAGGAGTCTGGCCAGCAGTTTGGGCTTGGACTGACTTAATTAAACCAACTTCAATTACTAAGGGAAAAGAAAAAAAAGAGACTTACCAGTTGCTTATATTTATTCTATTTTCCAGGAAAATCACTTAAAAAGATTGGGTAGTTGGACACCCTCCAATGATCATGACCTTGTAAATCTTTAGGGTTTTTTTTACTGTTGCTTTGTCAGACTTGATAAACATCTCAAGGCTTGTGTATCTTTCCCATTTGTATTGCCAGACGTAACAGAAGGGGCTACACCTTTATGCAAAGGTGGTCTCTGTGTTACTATTCACACTGATGAAGAGAGCCCAGTTATTCCTACGGGCAGAGGGGCAGTTCCTGGCTGAAGGAATTCAGGACCTAAATAGAGTGTGAGGGAGGAGGTCAGGAAAATTATTTTGGATATCAAATTCCAGAGAACAGCAACAGAAATTGTAGTCATAGCTCAAAAATGGCCAGAGTACCATCCAAAGCTGTAACTGCTCATATTTTGACCAGTTTAATGACAGGGGTTTGACAGACCAATCGCTATGTCAGGGCTACCTAAGGTGTGCTACTGCTGCAGTGACCCACGGCTTGGGACTGGCAGAGAGCAGGAACCCTAACCCTAATCCTAACCCAAACAAAGCAACCTCCCAAACACTGATCGTTAGTGGGTCTCAGACAGGGAGAAATGAATGGAGCAGTGGCCAGAGCTTTCTTAGAGACCGAGAGAAAACTGACCCTTGTTTGTTGCAATCTTGAATTGGATCTTGAATCGATTAAAATCCACCCAGTTTACGAAATGACCTCAATTAGTGTAGCTATTCTGAGCCTCATGGGTTTTTCCAAGTCAAGCACACTCCAACATCTGCTTGCAATAAAATCAAATGACAGTGCTTCTACACGTACAGTGGAAGCTGCCTCCCCCTTTAAATAGGAGCCCCCCATCCATTAAATAGAGTGTAACTTTTGATTTGCTTCCTCCAGACATCAGTGGATGTAACTTAGAGGTTTTGAGATCTGAAAGAAAGGAGGCTAAGGATGGTCTTTTAATATCCGACTCTGTTAAAAGTGCAGATCTTGGCTACTATGTCTGACGACTCAGGTGGGTAAAACGAGGGTAAAAGTGCATGGAAAATGTGCCCTGCTCCACAGCAGACAAACCCACCCACACAGTGGTGAGGAAGGGTTTGAATGCCATGAGTGGAGCATGGTTATTACCAGCAAGCTTGAGCCTGCCTGATGCTGAGTTAACATGCCATTTTCCCTGTGCTGTCAAAGCCTTTGTCACAGTAATAGCCTGTTTCCTCTTTTTGTTAATATCTCTGTCAAGAGAATGAAGCAGCAGAATTGAAAGTGCCATGGTGTGCGATAGCACCGTTCTGCTCAGGCTGCGCTGGCAGCCTGCTGTGTTTTGATTAACTGGATGTTCTTCTAAAATTTGTATGAAATTATTTTTCCATGGAAGCACAGGGTGATGAAAGGAAGAAGTGGAGGGAGCTGGAGGCTGGTTGTCTGGTCACTCAGGAGCAGGCAGGGCTGATCAGACTGCGCCTGCCTGCATCTGCTCCTGTGCCTTGCTCGTGACCTGGGGTCTGGTGAGGAGAAACTACTCTTGTCCTCACAAATCACTTCCAGTTTCTACTCAGCTTTCCCAAGAAGAGTCTGTCAATAAATGCAAATTGTGACCTGAGATACATGGAAGGTAATTTGGAATGTAACCCTTGAAGCCTTGAAGTGCAAAATCTTTAGATATCTGTCAAGGAAACTCAGGATATCAGCCTGTATGTACAGACACTGTCTTCCCACCACACATAAACACCACAGTACAGGGGGGAGGATGTGCTGACTTTCTGCAGAGTTCTCAGTGACTCCAGATCTTGCTGAGGCCCCACCGCACAGTGCTGCTGGCATGGCATGCCTCTCCTCTGCCCCTCCTGCCAGTAAAACCAGCAAGGATTTTGCTACTGCGGGGCTTCGATTTCCTTGCGTGTCTGGTTGGGCTTTGCAGCACACACCAAAAGAAACCCACTTCGCTTTGCCTTCTCTTGGTCCCTGTAGCTGAACGGGACAAAACTGATGAACAGGGAGTTCCAATTTTATTTCCTAGGGCACCTCACCACTCTGGAAACAGGGATCCAGAATCTGGCATCCCATTTCTAAGATTAAGCACAATTTGCAGGCAAGGTGCAATGAATCTGAAATTCTGGTGTAGAAACTGCTGGTGTGTAACACCCTGTGTTACTTGCTGCAGCTCTGAGAAGTGGACAGAATAATCCAAACTGACACATTTTCATTCTGATTTAGCACCAGTGCAAGTGACACAGGCTGTAAGATAGCCAGGACTCAGACATTCCTTTTGTTGATTTCTCATTTTTTTGCCTAACTGAAGTTGTGGAGGGCTTTTGTGTTACAATCTGATCTCTTTTCTGCTCAGAATTCATGACTAAATCAGTTCTGACCTGTGCAACACCCATATAATTTTTGGGTGGCTCGTATCTACAGACTTTTTAACACCATTGCTCTGCAATCAATTGAAAATTGGTATGAAATTAACTTTCCCACCTCTTACAAACTCTATCTCATGTTTCACAAAATATTTCAGTTTTTCTAATAAGTTGCTTTGACTTTTCAATCTGCACACTTATTATAAATTTCTCAGAATGTTTTATGTATTTTATGTATTAATAAAAATATTATTCCAAATACAAATTTGGAATGTATTTGTGATTATGCCTCTCTCACTCTTCTTCCCCCTCTCCCCTTACTTAGTACACATTCTTGATAGACTCTCTCTACTCCAGCAGCTTTGTAACACATAAGAAGTTTGAGACATGGATTTTGTTTTTGTAATTTAAAGAACCTTAAAAAAAAAAATAAATAAAAAAAATAGAAGATTGGGGAAACACCAGTGAAACCTGATGTCTGATTACCTCAAGAAAGTGCGCCACTCCACACAGGCAACTTCCAGCTCTCCTGTCTATGGCCAGTCCTCCCACACCCCTCCCCATGCAGAGGACTGAACATGGCTTAGACCTCTGCAACTCACCATAGCAGTACAAATGATTTTAGCCACCAATTCCCATTTAATTGCCTAACTCAATTCAAAGGAGAGCACGCCTGCAAAAAATTTCATATCCTAACTATAACAGACGTTGGAAGATGTTGCTCTGTATGAGGTTTGACTACTGCTAACTTGAAATAAGATCACTGACAGCTGGCTTTGATTTTCTTTGGGTTTTTTTTGTGTTTTTATTTTGCTGCTTCTTTTTTTTTTTTTTTTTTATAATGGACAACAAATATTGGCATGGGATGGAAAAGCGGGATGCCATTTATATGACACATTGTACTATAAAGACTTTTACCGGAATATTGAGACATAAACCTGATGAAAGAACATGCCTGGAAATCCAACCATTTTCAAGTCAGATAATGCTGTGCATTTAAACTGGGTCGTTACTGTAAGGCTTGCAAACCACTGTTTCTTACTAAAGATCAAGTGGGCAAAGATAGGAGTGAAAAAAGTATTGAACAAGATAATAAAAAAATAGCTCATGGCTCTAGAAGACACACACAAGTACAGGTGTGTCAGAAATTAAGTATGACAAATAAAATATAGGAAAAGAGGATTTACAAATATCAAATCCAACAGCGGTGCACCAGAAGAGAAAAATAAAGAAATGTTTACAAGTAATGGGCTAGTTTTGCATTTCAAAACACCGGATAATTGTGCTGGATAGGAGGAAACAAAAAAAAAGTATGGGAAAGATGTGGGAAAATGACAAAGGAAGTTTTGCAAGAGGAAACTGCCTTGGCAGGGAATGTGGATAGGATAATGTGTGTCTATGGAATATAATAGTTAACTGCCATAAAGCATTCACCGCTCATAGCCAAAAGCAGCAAACCTGCATGGCTGGGCTAGAGCACGAGTAGGTATTTTGGGTCACAGCAGGAAACACCACACACTGTATTTTGTTAGGCTGCTGCAGTGTTTTGCAAACATGGAGAGGAGGGGGGATTGTAGATATGAAAAGGCAAGGCAGGTTGTTTCATTTGTTTATATTAAAAATAAACAGCTTTTGAAAATATGACCGAGTCAGTGAAGAGTATGAAACACAATCCTCTATTTGTTATGATTTAGCAAATAGGAAGCAGAGAGAAGTAAAATCCATGCAACACATGCACACAATAGCTTTCAAAATTCCCCTTAGTCCACAGAAATTCTTTCAAGAGATCATGCCAGTATTGTTCTAAGACCAGCTTGCTTCAAAGTCCAGCAAAAATAGGTAGGTTTTTATAAAAGAAACAACAGCTCCTGCCCAAGACCAAGCACAGCACACACCCCAGGAAAAAACACTGCATAGCATGATGCCAAAGGAGTTCACTGGTAGAAAGCCTCTGGCAGTGCATCGTATCACTAAATGAAACCAGAGCACCCTGAGGGACTGCAAAGCCCTGTCAACTACCCACTCCCTGGCCTTAAGCTTTGTGTTGGTTTAAGAACATAATTCTCAGGTTATTTCTTCTGATATCACTGTAGCTTTGCCTAATCTCAAAAAGTTACTCTGTCTGACCTCCAAGTGGCAGAGCTGTGATAATCTCAGGATATAAGCAAGGTAAAACTCATAGAGAGAGATAATATCTTTTATTAGTCTAACTGGGTGAAGAAACCTGCCAAGTGTGAACAGAGCCTACATTCATTATAAGCAGATAGTGATTTCCAGCTTTGTGTGCTGCAGGAATGCTGAAATTGCAGTTTATATGGGTCACAGGCAAGCAGGCCAGCTCAAGCATCACACCCAACCTCGCTAATTCCTTGTGGAGCCTCTTTGGCCAAAGTTTGAATGGCTAGATTGCTGCAGATCCTAGGCTGGAGAGGTTAAGCCTAAGCTGTGTGCTCTGCATTCTGTGCGTGGATACTTGGGCACTTTTGTCAGAGAAGAGCAGCAACAGCCTTATGCAGTGATGGGGTCCTGCCTGGCCCAGACTCTCCCTGCTCCTGACCCACCTATCGGCAGGACTGAATCAAGACTGAGGCAAGGGTTCTCTCTAGCAGCGCTGTTTCTCTGAACTCATTCAGCTGCTTCATTTGTCTCTTCGATTCATTTGCACACCCTTCAAAAGCACTGTACGTGTACTCATCTCATTTCACGACACCCAGCATTTGGGAACACAGTGAGGCTGGAAGTTCAGGTTGCAGTGATCTCTTTTCCCAGAGGATGACCATGGTGGAGGCTCTCTAACACTTACCCCTTAAGATAAAACGATGAAGAAATTAGAACTTACTAGATGAATAAAAAGCTACAACCACTTTTTTATGAATAGAAGCCTTTGAAAAACTCCAGAGCTAGGTTTTGAGTCAAGACCAAGAGAAATTAGCAATATTTTGCTTTGTTTTCTTTTAGATATTGTTGATTTTGAGGTGATGATAATATGACTGCTTGGTGATATGTTCTCCTTAAGTTCCATTACCTGAAATCGATAAACCTTTATCCTTTTAAACATCTTTGTTGCAAATGTATGTGTACAAACTTATACATATTTATACATATAAAGTAAAACATATTTCAAGAATAAACACATGATATCACACAAAGGGATGAGACCTGAAAGACTTTTGACACCAAAGGTTTCACCGTGTCCTTTGAAGTACCAGCTTTAAGGCGCAAATTGCCATCAACTGCTTTCTTTCTTTATCTTTAAATTAGAAAGTGCAGGTAGGCTTTAAGGTATGGCTGCCTAGAACTGCCTCGGATACTCCTAGGAAAATGATTTCCTGCAGGCACACAGATTATATAGCTGAAATCATATCTCTCATATATTAACTTGATGATAGGCCAGGATCTTCGTACTATGATCACATAAAAAGGGATGAAGAATTTCCCACAAAAAAAAGCACTTGAGCAGTAATCATACATTTGAAAGCAGAAAATGAAACTGCTCAGTGTTACCAAGCTTCAAGAAAAGACTGAATCCTCTGTTTAAGATCCATTACACCAATAAATGACTAAATTGTCCTCAGATTATGGGAAGTATAGTAGCTGCACCTTACAGTAGGTAAATCTCACCCACATAATTGCAGTGGAATAGAAGCAAAAGAGGGGCACACTATACTTAGAACAATGTGATCGCTTTATTTTTCCTTTGTAAAAGCTTCGTTTTATAGAGGTCAGCCTAAGGAGCAGATGGGTATGGCTCTCATTCTGAATATGAAACTGAGAGCACCCTCCAGATGGTGAGAGCATGAAAGAGTGGGTTGGACACTGCAGGGCCTTTTCCCAGCTCAAGGAGGTTTTTGTGTAACAGGTACATGGAGCTTGGGGGCGTCTGGCTATTGATTACTTTTGCTCCTCATTCCAGGCAGGGCCAGCTGCAGTCACTCAGAAACTTGTAGCTTTAACTTTTTGTAAATCCTGGCCTTTGGGGGATATCAGGATGAGCAAATTTTTAAATCAAAAATAGAATTAAGGTCAACCCACTGCAAACATACATACACACACACACACACACACACACACACACACACACACACAACCCCAAGACAGACAAAGCTGGCATGACTTTTTTTTAATTTCCTTACCTATTTTATTGTTACAAACACTGTAACTTTACCTGTGTTACTTTAATGAAAGCAAATACGGAAATAAAAACAATTATTAGCCTCCCTCCTCCCTCTTAATAGTCTTGTTTCAGCACCTGGGGTTTGGAATAAATAATGTAAAATGTTTATTGGATCATGGCCATAAATTATAAATTGCAGGCCATGCTTACTTTTAAGACCAAAGAACTACGTAAGGTAAAATGTGTCGTTTTAGATCCACATGAGTTCCTGTTTTAAACATGACAATGTTATCTCAACTCCCTCACCAGTCCACTAACCAGTGACGCAGGTAGGTGCTTCTATTAACACTTCATCCTTCAGGGAGCAACACATCACCATTTGTGTTGTTTTGCAAAAAAAACCCAAACAGTTTTGTCTTCTACAACAACCCTGTGATTATCACTGAGGGTCACAGAGTTCACAAATGAGGTCAATTCTTCCCTTGAAAACTTTTTCAGAGCAACACACTGAATAGTTTGCAACCCAAGGGCTAACAAAAACAACTGTGGGCCTGCTTTTTCCTGTCTTATCATCTCTCTTCTTCCTTTCTTGACATTTTAATAAACTATCAGATGTTCCCTGATTCCCAGTCTGTAGGCTTAGTGGCAGCATTCAGAAGCACCTCGTGTGTAGTTTTAAATGCATGCTTATTTTATTAATTTAAAGAAGTTTCATTACTTGATCATTTGAATGGATTCCAGTGTCCTTATAATAGGGATTTGGTGCCATACCTATCAGAACAGAGAGTGACCTGTAGTCAGGAGGAGGTTGTTCACAATATACTCCAGTCCCTATCATTCTATTGGGTTTAATTATTAATCAGATCCAGCTAAGAAATGGCTTACCTACCTCCCAGGTACAAGCATGTACATGCTTCTTCTATCCACTGTGTTTCTCAGCTCAAAATATGCTAGAAAGTAAATTCAATTGCATTCTCCTCTTCAGTTACACAGGCACATGAACGACATGTTGAAATTAAAAAAACCCTTAAATCAAGTCTCGTAAAACAGCTGTTAATTGATAATGCCTGGCTTTGAATCAAGTAAAAAACCCCAAACCAGCAAGCCCTTATTAAATGTCTGTTCTAGTATAAATATGCTTAGAAAGAAGTTCTACTCTTTGTGGTCACCCTCCTGGAGCAGACTTATGGCTTTATGATCAGATGCATCTGCTTTCATTCACCACGGTGGCATCATAGCTGTCACTTAGAGTATTTGCTGCAATCTGGAATTGTCAGTAGTATGGTGTCTGGAAAGAGTTAAAACTCCACTCAGGACTTCCCAGCCTTGTTGCTCTTACCTGTTACCACGTCTTTGCAATGAGATTCTGCAGCTGACAGAAAATTCAAGGCTGCTTTTCTCTCCATGCTCCAAACTAATTTTAAAGAGTTTGTGCTAGAAAAACCCTTAACAAACAGATGAGTTTTCAAGTTGTCAAGATGTTGTCAACCTGATAGCTGCCCTCATAAAAGCATAATTTTTACCTTCAGGAAGCATGGTTAAAAGCAAAGGCAATGCCAATATGTTAGGAATATAAAATTGTAAGAAAATTTCAAGAAGGTGCCAAAGCCAAAGAGGTTCCAGAACAGTGTTATAAATAACACCCAGACAGAAGTGGCACAAACAGTCCTGAGTTTCTGGAGGACCCTGAAGCAGAAGTTGTGAGAATACAAACAGGTACCCCAAGATCTAGTTAAGATGTGTTTGGGCACTGAGCCATAAGATGAGGGCAAACTTCACTTTAATCCATCTGTATCACTTATCATTTATGATGCTTATAACCCCAGCTGTGCACAGACCCAGCACACTGTGCCTTTTTTCTAGCCATGGTCTGTTAGTGGGAGATAGGAGCTAAAACTCAGCTTCCAAAGTTGTTGTATCTGTTGAAAGGACTTCGCCTGCGTGGAGGCCATCAGCACAGACTGATACAAGAGGGACTGTTTGTGGTCAAGTGACTGAGCCAAGACATTGAGAGACCAAGGCCCACTTTTCAGTTTTATATTATGGGCAACACCACAATGTATTACAGAAAAATAGTATGGATCCAGGGAAATCAATAACTGATTGCCAGATCTAGGACTGTTTGTTCGACACATTTAAAAGGATCAAGTCTTTCTCAAGTAAGGTCCATGGCAGAAGACGACCAGCATACTGAGGGAAAGTCTGCAGCAAGTAGGAGTTCTGGCAGGTGAGTGTCACTACTCAGGAAGTCTTGGTGTCTCTGTGAGATAGCTTACTTAGGGAATTCTAATAGATTCTAATGGATAATTTCAAGGAGAAAATCCACTAGGAAGACTTGGCTCTAATAGAACTAAAAGAATTTCAATTAAAGCCACCTATTCTTGATCAAACAATTCTGCCTCTCATTCCTTTCCCTTGCTTACCCCAAAGCCCCACCTTGCCACCACCTCTATGCTCACCTGCGTCCTCCCTCTCCCACCATCGCAAAACACACTGCTTTTCCCTTTCACTCCCTTCACTATTCTCCCTCTGAAAAGGCCAACATTGATGGCACTGACCACTGCTCTCTCTTGTCTTCTTGCTGTCTGCAGTCTGTTCTGGTAGCACACGGGCTACCTGGCCAGAACCCCTCTCCCCACAGCAATTCTCCTCATTTGTGCTCCTCCAAGTCATAGAAATGATTTGGCCTTACACAAACTGAGGTGCTTTGGTGCCTATGAGCATTACTTTCCTCTGCCCTCTCAAAACAAACCAAAGGAAGCCAAGATGATTAGGAATAAATAAGAAAACAAGCAGGAGCTCTCACTCAGACAACTGCTGATATCTCTCCAGCATTAACAGCAATAGGGTTTTGTACGGTAAGAGAGTGGATCAAAAGTGTTTCCAAAAATCCTAAATTGCTCAAGTTTAGTTTAGGTGTGGTTATAATCTTATGAGACACATGAAACAAGAAGCTGGCTCCAGAGGAACCCATTTGCAGGTATTGGCTAGCCAATGCCAGCTGCTCCACTGAGTCAGGGTCAGGCAAAGTGTCAGTCTCTGCTCTTGGGTTTCAGTCCTTCCTTCTCCAAGGCCAGTTGCTAGCTCAGTGTAATATGCTTTTGGGGTATGAAGGACTGGAAAAGCTCAGCATAGCTTTGTTGGCTGACTGGGCTGAAAACGAAATGCTTTATTTTCAGATCTAGCACGTTACACACCTGATTCCAAAGCTGTCTGACAAGAATTTATATTCTTTTAATTGACAAAAGAAATATTCGAATATTGTCTTTGAAGGCTGTTGAATGTACAACTGGAATCATCATGTTTTAAATGCTGTGGGATTAGCTGTTACTGTGATCACTGTCAGCAAAACACACAGGCAAAAGTATCCCCTTTCACCTCTCAAAAGCACATTTTGGAGAACAGATGGAAGCAGTGAGGTCGGGAATGGTGGAGAAAAGCCAATAGTAGACCGAGAGGCTCAGAGTGCTGCCTGGGAAGTATTATCCCCTCATGACAAAAGGATGATTTCACCCTCTCAGTAACTGTGAAATCCACCTTGCTAGGGAACATGCCCAAAAAAAGGCTTGAAACTGTCAAGGATATCTGATCTCCAGAAGGCTTCCAGAGAGGTCAATTAGCTTGTGCAGTCATCTTCATAAACAGGGTGAAATGTCAAAGTAAATAAAAATGTGAACTTCTATTGCCTCTAGCTCTATAGCAAATTGTTTACCCCCACCTCTCCACCCATTTTTGTGGGGGGAAAATAATTGACCTTTCAGCCTTCCCTATTCAGGAAGATGTTTTTCTAGCACACTTCTGTGCTCTGTCTTCCTCCAGCAAACTGCAAAAACACAGAAAAACAGGTTGGGAGGATGTGTCTTTTAAAGCGTCTATGTAGGTTACAGGAAGAGGCACTTATTGTTGGCAGGTGGAAAACCTGGCTGTGGGTGATCCAGCCGTGATGACAGTGCAGGGAGAATACAGTGGGATAGCTGGTTTGCTCTGTAGCACATTTCTGTTAGCCATTTCTCTAAGGATAAATAATTAGGATTTAAATTAAATAAATCCAATCAATATTTCTTCACAAGAGGAAGACTTTAGTACTCTACAGCTATGACCCATGTTGCTTTTATCTCATATAAACTAACCAGATGCAATTGTTTCTTTCCAGGAAGCTTTGTGTATCTATCCACATCTCATCATTCCTGCCAGCTCACTTGGTACAATTTAGGCTAAAAGCAAACCCCTTGTAATCAAACCCTCTTCTTTAAACGGAAATATTTCTCCTTTCTGTCTTTAACAGGTTTATTTTCTAATCAAGTCTTAATTGGTCCAAACACCTTAAAACACATACTGTGAATTCACACTGGGGAAAGTATGCCACTGTCCATGTTTAACCCCAAACTTCAAAATACCTTAAAACTCTAAAAGAATGCACAGCACTTTAATTAATTCCAGCCACATTAACAGTCGCAGAAATCTGAGGTGCTTTACTAGGGAAGTAATGGGTTGTGAATAATTTATTTTTTATTCCTCACTCGCAGGTGATGGGGATTAACCTGGCTATTTCAAATGAGTTTTAGATTATTTTAACGTGCTGAATAATATCCTGTTTGAAGGCAGCTATTACACGTCAACAAGTCAATGTTTGTGCAGCAGGTCATTCAGAAGTGAGAGGAAATTCTGACCACATACTCAGAGTTCAAGTGCTGAATATTTTATGAGCGTTGCCTGTAATACAGGGAATAAACTCAAAGTACTTTCTTCATTCCCGTTCTTTCCTCTCATACTTCCCCTTTCTTCTATGCCTTTTAACACTCTAGTGTCACACTAGGTGCTCCTCTTTGGAAACACGTATCACCCCTGTTCTAGTAAGCACCACAGAACTTCCGGCTCTGAAGCAATCCTACATAAAATTAAACATTGCTGTCAGTAAGTAAATTTCAGTGCCTTATGGTTACGGCTACAAAATTGCTCACTAATGACCAGGTGTGGCTGATTGCAGGAGCAGCTGTCCTTGCTCACAGAGGAGCAGCAGTGCTTCCATGCCACAGCTGGACCCATGCCACGGAGCTGATGCAAGCAGGTGTGCCTCCAGTATAGTGTCTAGCAAGGTAAACACACAGAACAGAGCGTGCATATGGTGATGCCTTCTTCTAGCTACCTAGAAACAGAGACTAGACAAGAGTAAGGGAATAAAGGTAAGTATTTATTTGTAAGGCCTTCAAAGGTACACCCTGGGGTGTGTACCTGAGTGTACCTGGGGAGCCAAAGGCTGCATCCAAAAAATGGACCCCAAGATGGACGACAGGTCACGAGTTCTTCACACTTTTATAGGTTTGGTCTGTTTGCATATCAGCATAAATTCAGCAATTAAAACTTTAGCTTTCTTCAATTTCCCCACCTCTCTAGAGGCCCTAGCGTACACTTTTGGGCCTAGGACAATCTGAGTGTCCTTGAATAGCAAACTCAGAGAAGCTTTGTTGTGTCTATCTGACCTAAGAGAGCAGCTAATGAGCTACGAGAGACTTCGGAGTTACACACTAGGCAATACATAATTTGAAAAGTATAAAAGTCAAAATCTAAGGCATCAATAGGAATACTTCTCAAAGATCTAAATAGTCACAAAAACAATTTTCCTGGTGTTTTTCATATATCTGCTAGTGCTGTTCATCATCCTGCTTACCTCTTGTCAGGAATCACCATTTCTAAGCTTACCTCCTTTCAAAGAGTTGCTGAATGTCAAATCAGTTACTTGAGCAGCAAGGAATGAGAAAAGCTTCTGCACTGCAGTCTGGCCAGAAAAAATTTGCCAGCCCCAGTGGCATAAGTAATCTCAGCCATCTCTCTCCCATTTCCTAAAACAAAGACTCTAGAAGGGTTTCTGCAGAGATTTTAGGGCAGATTTTATCATGTTAAGTTCAGCTTGCATTTGATCAGAGGGCCTATAGCAGCTCAGATCTCCATTCAACACACTGCTCTTGTTAACTTTAGGTTTGGTTTTGCTTTTGGTGTGCGTGTATGTATTAAGACCATCCAGATATGGCCTATTCCACTTCATTACTACAGAACAGGAACATTGTACACACTACCCTTGTAGGAAACTGCTGTTGAAAGAGGTTCTTCTTATTGGGTGTAAAAGCAGGCAGAAAAGCAACAAGTCAGCTTCTCTGAGCCCTCCTGATTGTGTCGGGGCAAGGGCAATAGTGCTGCTTCACCCAGACTGATTTTCTTATGGACGTTGTTCAGACAGATCCAGATTCTCTTTCTGGCCATTGTTAAGTGACAACATAGTTAACAGAGCCTGATTCCCCTGAAGTGGTTAATATCTAGGCAATCTTGAATTTCTATAGGCTCCCCTAGCCCATACATGAGGCAAGACATTTCTGCCTGAGGGAAGACGCAGTGCCACAGGGACATTATTAGGAGTATTTTCTCCCATTTTCTGAGCATTGGGTTGATACCTGAGTAAAGGCAGAAGGCCTTCACCTTCCTCACACGGAGTCTAGTCCTGTCTCCACTCCCAATCCCGTGTGTGTCACCTTCCTCACACAGAGTCACACAGGGCACTGGGAGTGGAGACAGGACTAGACTCAGCATAAGCCACATGTTGACTCAACGTGCACCACAATGCCTGTGTTCCCGAAAGGCACAGGGGAGCCTGATGAAGCATTGCTTTCCACAAGGAATGGCCCCTGGAGCCCAACCAGTGAACACCCTGCTGCCTGCCCATGCCTGTCTTTAGTGGCTTAATGCAGGCTGTGGGTGGCGAGTGCTGGAAAGAACACGTGTGCGAGCTGGAGAAAAGGTATGCCACTGAGCACGTGTGAGCTCATCTAGCACAGGACAGCGGTGGAAGATGAGCTGTTTGAACTGCACACAGCAAACTGTTGCAAGCAAAAATTGTCCCTTTGCCAACTGATTTGGCATAAAGTGTGACACACACACAAGTGCTCATTGAAACAGTGGCAGATGCAAGACTTCCTGGCCCTGATCCCACTGTTTGTAGACCACTGCTTCCATGACCTGAACACTGAGAGGACTTAAAGACCCCTGGGAAGAAATGAGAAGGTAGTTTCAAAAATACCAGCTTTTCTGAAGAAGGCTTGATGTGTCAAAAAGCCTGGTTTTTTTTTCAAATGCTATAAAATGTTTCATTTTTCTAAAATTAATGCTGAAATGTGTATTTGTATGTAGCTATTATATATAATTATATACACATGTTTAACCTGTCCTTAGAAAACCTGCCTGTGGGCATAGCAGTGACAAATCAAAAGGAATCTGTTACTTTTCATAAGTTATTAAATGTAATGTAAACTTTTATGTTTTAAACAGTCCCTACAGCTATTATGGGCTATTTGTGGATGACATTACATTTCTGAAAAGCTTTTAGTGCTTGAGTGTAGATCAGATCCTTCTAAAGGCTACCAAATGAAGGAAATCAAAAATACTCTTTAGCTGTATGCAAATGAAAATTAGTAGGGAACATTTCAGACATTGCCGCTGCAGGAACAAAAGATGTATTTAGAACGCTTATGGGCACCAAAAAGGAAAATCTTATCAAAACACAAAGCAAAACAAAAATAAATGTTATGCAGCAGCCCATCCCTTCAAGCTTGGGATCCAAACAACCTCGTCATTCCACAGGGGAGATGGTAATTTTGCAAACAGACACGGTTGCAAGCGGTGCCAGTGGCAGAGGAAAGGAGACATATTTCATACTGAGGAGGGAAAGACAAACACACACACACCCTCCTCTGCCTGCCCCCTTCCCTGGCAGAGGCCCAGCTGTGTCAGTGAACAACAGCATTCCTGGTCTTCAGGAACCTCTGGAAGGATTCCAGAGCCATATTTAAATGACTTGGCTCTCTCCCTTTTCCTGGTATAAACCTGGTTATGTATTAAATGCCTGACTTGTTTCTTGCATTCTGCTTAACCTTTCTCACTCTTTTGCTTCTTCTCTGCCCCCAGACTGACTGAGATCCAGAGGAAAGAGTAAAGTGGAGCAACAATACCCCACTGCCTCCCAGAGCAAATCTTAGTAAAAAAAACCCCAGTAATGGCATTTTCATCTACGGCAAGCAAGGTTTTCTTGCCTGTGGCTGCACATCACTTGAACTCACCCTTGGCACCAACAAACTAGCCAAAATATTTTACTGGCTTATAGACACTCAGTGCTCCAAAAAAACTTTTCCCTGAGATCTTTGCAGTTGTTCTTCCCAAACCCTGGAGAACCACACCCAGTTTGTGTGAGCTCGTTTGTCAGCTATGCTGAGCACTTCAGAGTGGATTTCACAACAAAACAAGGACCTCAGACCAACTGCTCCACACAGACTATTCCTCAAAGCCTGAAAATCAGCCTTGCGGAGTCACGACTACGTCAGGGCTTGTCTTTGTACCGGTCACATCAGGTCCTGTGGCTGCTGATGCTCCCAGTGATTACAGCAAGTGAAGAGGAGTAATCCATTATCTTTATCGCAGCGCTTTTGATCATGACAGACAGACGTGCTCTAAACATAGTACATGATTTATTCACAGAGCTTTCTAATTTAGCCACTGAGACAGGTAAGCAACTGAATATTAAGGATTTCTTACTGTGTTAGGTCACCGTAGAGAAAGCGATTTTCATTTCTGGAAGGTAAAGCTTTTGGGGGAAAAAATATATCAGGCACAATTATGTCTCTGTTCACTACTTAGCTATTCTTCCCAGACATCAAGAGACTTGCTAATGCACGATCACATCAGGGACTCCTGCTGCCTCAGACCACTCTGTCCTACCTATCCAGACGGAACAGTCAGGAGCTGTNTGTAACTAATGGTTTGTAAGTTGTTGTGGAGTTTTTGGTCCTCAAGTGCTTTTATGGAAAAATGTCACTTCTTGAGAGAGAGAACAGACTGCATGTATAGGTTCAGAATATACGTGTCACTGATGCAAAGAATTTTGCTTGAATTTCTCCTTCAAAGTGTGACTCTTTCAGTCCTAAAATCTCAAAGGTAAGCCCCCCTGCCAGTCCCTTCTTTAAACCATGTGTGATGGTATTTACAATGTGTATTGTCATGTACATATACATGTGCATATATAATATATATACATCATACATATATATATATAGAAACACATGGAGATGTTGCAGAGTTCTGAAAGGTGACTTTAAGCTAAGACTAATTACCAAACAATGTTTCACTAGTAACACATCACGTGTTTGTAAACCTCTTAAGTGCTTTCAGCAATTATATCTGCTGTTTAAGGATTTGGTTTCAGTAGGTCTTTATCAGATCTCAGCAGTTATAATTCAATATCAGAAAAATGATAGTAACTGTTACATGTCTGTTACCATGTGTTAACTAAGCACTACATGTGTTGCTACATCAATAGTCTATTCTGGTATGAAATGTCTTATAACTCTCTCTCAAGAAATAAAGAAAAAAAAAATAGAAGATCTTCTTTCTTGAAGTCTAGTGGGAAGTGGGACTGCCTTGAGTAAAAGGGCAACCAGACCACCAGTAGCAAATAGCACTTACATCAGTGACTTTTGTGTTCAAAAGAAATGCTTCTCTTTTTTTTCCACTTAATTTTAAAAAACAATTTCTCTACTTTTACATGTTCTCTAACATATTAAAATATAATTCTGTGTCTTGGAAAATTGTGAAACTGTGAGGCTGAAACTGATCTTCAGACTCTGAAGTAACTACAGCTTACTTTTGGGACCTCAGTGAAAACACTTGGCAGAGTGGGCTACATTTACTTTGTAAATCATTGCCATAAAGCATAAAATGTAATTACTTTTTTTTTACCATACATAATAGAAAAAGGGCAAAGAAGGCAGACAACATTTCAAATCGCCATCCATTTCATTTGACTTTATTTGAAGTTCCATTCTCCATAAAATACCAGTGTCTAATGAGGAAACACATGCAAGCAATGCAAGCTCACAGACAGGCATTTCCTTCCTCAGAAATATAAAAGTCTAAGATGGGTCATCAGAATTCAACAGCAAAGTTGCATATTAACTCACCAGTGCAGGTCACTCTTCTGCATCAGAGGAAGATAAACTCTGTCCAACTAAAATTATGCCTCTCTTATTGTACAATTCTATGGAAGGTATTTTTCTTCATTTCACTTCACAGAAGTTCAGTTTATAACCCAGAATTGGATGTCTGACATTAGTCATATAACTTACCTGCTGCAAAACTGTTAATGGTAACAGAATGATCTAATCCTTTAGGTCTTTCAGACCTTACTTTTTATGATATGCTGTTAGCACTAAATTCTGCAGAATTATTTCCTTTCATTTATTTTAAGGATATTCAAATTGCTGCTGCTTGTGACTATAGCTTTCATTTCCTGGGGACCTGAAGGAAGACTTTCTCATTGCTCTTTTTCGCCTGGATGAAGCAAGCTGAACCGCTGTCAATAACCACTCCTAAGTCTCTGTTTCTGAATAAAAGCATCCTTGTTTTTCGTTGCCATTTCTGAAAAAAAAAAAGTTCTTCCTATCGTACATGATTCTGTATGTGTACAATTTAAATTTTACCAATGATTTTGTTCACTGAAGTGAAAAAATGTAGAAGGAATGAAGACTTTCTATATTTTGTAAGCTCCTCTAATTTTTCCTAACATGCATAGTGATATGTAATGACCACACGTTCAACTCAGCCTTAAAATCACCAAAAATATTGGTCAAGAGCAATCCCAGCACAGATCTTTGCATGCTGCTGCTAGGTGACCTACAATTCAAAAAACAGCCAGGATTTAAAACATTTGATGCCTAGCCAATATTTAATTCAGAATAAAAAATTACCTGTCTAACAAGAAAAAAGGACTTTATGTTAAAAACATCACAAAAACCTCCTAAAAACCTGGATGATACATGCCAGACTTTTCTCCCCAATATTTTAAATAAAACCTTCAAATAACTTCAAAGACCAGCTGAGGACTTTCTGCAGAAACTGCATTGTTGGTCAGATGATGTAATTCTGTTTTTCTAAGCATGTGTTTCCATTTTGACTGGCCTGAGATGCTTCCCCTCTGTGTAGGTTATTGCGCATTCACCTGCAACTCCTAAGGTCACTCTTCAGTGCATTTTGAAAGTGAGGCTCCCTGGTGACACTTTCACAGCAACCAGGAAGAACTCCTATTTTAAGGAATATGTTGCATGTATTTGTCAGAAGCTTTCCAGTTTTGGAGCCGAGATCCCTCACAGCTTGAGATGAACACCATCTGGTCCTGGCAGTTCACTAGAATTAAGATTCTCAAACTGTTCCATGAACTCCTCCCTTGAGGTTTCTCCCTTTCTTAAAAACATACTAAGGACTAAGGTTTCCCTGGGGTGAAATTTCCTTGGGATGAGAATTCCAACAACGGCCATCTTTAGCCTAGTTTAACTGCTTCTGGCAATAAGCTTTTCTTCAGTCTTGTCATCTGTCTTTAAACTTCTTTTTCCCATTGATCTCTAAAGGTCCTGGAAACAAGTGCAATCTTTCTGCCTTAGACGCACATTAATAGTTATTGTTTAGTAGCAGTAGCCATCTCTACCTTTTCTGCAATTAAAAAAGAAACCTTTACTTACGAGTCTAGAAGTTAGAGTGGGATTTTTCATCATACTTGAAGACAGGAGACATTTTGCAACCAGAAAAACACATTGATGCAGCTTGTACAGATAAACAAAATCCAAGAACCTAAAGGAACTTAAAAGCGTCACTGTTATCAGCTGATTTAACTCACAGCACAAGCTGAGCTGCTTTCTGCTACACAAGTTTACTTCTAAATCCATGTTTTTGTTGGGATAACAGTATCCAGAAAACCGCCCCACAGTTTCAATTTTTGGAATACTCCAGTTGTGGGGGCTTGTGAGCAAGACTTGCTGACTACTGGGGAATCTGTCTTTTTCCTTTTCTTGAAAATTATGTTATGGATTAGACCAGTTTTCTTTAATGACAAGAAAGTTTTCTTTAATGACAAGACTGCTGCCAAATCCAGATGTTCCCATTAAGAATCTTGGTACACTCACAAGCGGACTCTACTGACCTCTGTCTTTGCAGACCCCTGAGCGCTGGTCTCCAATTCTAGGAGAAGCCCCTGGGTTGCTGCATGTATATTGATACATCTGTCTCCCTTTTCACATTTAACAGCTCCTTTTCTCTCCACACTTACTCCTTTTCATCCTCTTCCCTTCAGTACAGTGACTCATACACAATATTCAAAATTGTTTTCAAAGCTGTTGAGTTAAATGAACAGTCAACAGCTTACCAAACCCTGACAGAGAAATTAGAGGCAAGCTGATAAAATCAAAGACACATAGCAAAGGTGTAATGGAAACACAGAACTCTCTGTGTGAAAGTACTTTTGAATTAAGAAAGCATTTTAGGAGAAAGATAAACTGCTCTTCTAATGATGGATGGTCTTTTCTACTCTTCAGCTTTTTCTCCAATACACCTGAATTAAATCCACTTAGAGCACACACAAATCTTTCCTCTTGCTTGAACACCAATGGGACAAAGCTACAGGCAGCTCTGATTTGCAGTTCACATGTGGCACTGACAGAGCCATGTCCTTCCCAGAAAACCCTATTAAAACTTGTATGGCATACACCACTGAGGTTATTAATGGACTCTAACTAGCAGCTATTAATTTGGCCTCATAATCTCATTTAAGATCAAGACTAGGTGTGTTGCATAAAATGTGCGTTACTGTTTGACTCCTGATCCCCAGAAGGCAGTTTTCAGAGTTGTCAAGCACTTGTAAAGTTGGGACAGGTCATTTTAGAGCTGATGTTCCCAAGAGATAAACAGCACAGAAAAACAAGGTTGTATGCTTCTGGAGGCTGGAGCTGAAATCAATGGATTCTTTGTTTTCTTGTTTTTGTTTTTAACTTAGTGTGCAAAGCAAAATAAAAGGCAGGTTCATAGAGTCAGTCTCGTGCCCTTCCTTCTGTGTACTGTGTCACATGTTCTGCTTCTCACCCACACCCACAGTCTGGGGGCCAAGGCAGTTGTTTTTGTTATGTGCCACTAAAACCAGACTGTTCCAAAGTGACCTGCCAGAGGACAAAATCATGGTTTCTAGAAACCGAGGGCAAGGGTCCTCATTTCAGATTAAACCACAAGACCACTTTCTTTTCTAAATGTGACTGAATCTCATTTGAAGGACGCCTCTTCTTGGAGATGCTACACTCATTCAAGGCAGTGGTTTCACAGCTGAGATGGGGCTGAATGCTCTTTAAGCAATAGAGTTTCAATTAAAGTAGCAAGAGAGTTTTTGGCTCTTGGAGCAGCACCACGTCAGTAAGCCCAAGGACTCCAGATGTTTATCCAAAGAAATGTCATGGCAACAGCCTGTCTGACACAGCTCCTCTGTGCTGCAACATGCTTCAGGGGCTGTCATCATGACCTTATTGCTGCCACTCCTCTCCACTCCAATCCGTAGAGATTTGCAACTTTGGCTGACTTAGTCTCTTCTCAGTACTTAGGAGACTTCACAACACCTTCAGTATTGCTGCTGTCCAGTTCCAGTGCTCTGGATTATTGCAGATTACAGGTAACAAACTGCCTACTTGATGAATGATCTCAACACCTCACTATAAGCTTCCTGGGAACTGGATGTTTTCAGCTGGAAAGTTGGGTTGCCAAAGATTTTCATCACCTCAGAAAACCCTTTGCCCACTGGACAAATGGTACTGCTTGTCTGCAACTTAAATAGGTAGCAAAAAGGATGATCCCTTGTTCTGAGTTACGTAGTTTCTCACGCCCCTGACTGCTCTTGAACAGGTCACAAAGTCCAGATTGAAGACCTACACGAACTTCTGCATCAGAGTGCTCAGAGCCAAAGGCGCTTGATGCCCTCTCCACTGGGATAAGCAGAGAAGTGTTTTCCACATCTCTTTTGAATGATCTAACAACCCAGCAATACTCATATCTAAAATTCTGGTTTGTGCCCATTTCCACGTAAAACTGTGTTACTGCTAACTGGTAAGGAATAGAATAGACTCGACTAGAAGTTGGAAGTGACCTAAAATGATCACCTAGTTCAACTGTCTGACAGCTTCAGGGCTAACCAGAGTTAAATCTCATTATTAAGGATATTGTCTGACTATCTCTTAAACACTGACAGGCTTGGGACATTGAGCACCTCTCTAGGAAGACTGCTCCAGTGCTTGAACACTCTCTCAGTAAAGAAATGCTTCCTAATGTCCAATCTAAATCTCCTCTGTCACAGCCTTGATCCATTCCCACATGACCTGTCACTGCATTCTGAAGAGAAGACCTCAGCACCTCCCTCTCCATGTCCCCTCCTCGGGAAGCTTTAGAGAGCAAAAGGATCATATTACGGGCAAGGTAAGAAGAATGAGAGCTGGAGCAACTTGCTAGGAGTGTCTGAATAAATAGTTTGAGGCATACCACTTATTCTGGTAGTTTGGTCTCACATTTCGTTTTCGGGGTGGCCTATTTTACCTATAAGCAGTTCATTTTCTCTAAATGGGTCAGAGTTTTTCAATCCCATGATTTCCTACTGTGGCTGATGCATCACTGCTTTTCCATCTGATTGCCCAGTGAGACCTCAGAAGTGCAAATATATGATTCAGACTGGAAAGTGTAACTGCCAGTAATAGTAATTGATGCATCCTGTGAGAGATTTGGGAATCAAACCTGCAGCAGCTACAGTAATGGATGTGTATTGGGTTTGAGTGGCCAGATTTTGGTAGCAGGAGTCTACAGGGGTGGCTTCTGTGAGAAGCTGCCAGAAGCTTCCTCCATGTCTGACAGAGCCAAATCTGGTGGCTCCAAGATGGACCCACCACTGGCCATGGCTGGGCCAATCAGAGATAGTGGTAACTATCTGTGAAAACAGATTTAAGAAGAGGGACAAAGTTATTGCAGAGTTGTAATTGCGACCAGAGAAAAGCAGGGTGAGAATATGTGAGAAGAACAGCCCTGCAGACATGAAGGTGAGTGGAGAAAGAGGGGGCAGAGGTTCTCCAGACACCAGAGCTGATTCCCTTGCAGCCCATGATGCAGACCATGGTGAGGCAGCTCTGCCCCTGCAACCCATGGAAGGATGCAGAGATCCACCTGCAGCCCATGGAGGAGCCCCATGCCAGAGCAGGTGGATGCCCAAGAGGAGGCTGTGACCCTGTGGGAGACCTGTGCTGGGCAGGGTCCTGTCAGGGACCTGCAGACCCAAGAAGACAGGAGCCCATGCTGGAGCAGATTTCCTGGTAGGACATGTGAACCTGCAGGGGAGCAGCCTGTCCTTAAAAGGACTGCCCCCATGGAAAAATCACCTATGATGCAGCAATTTGTGAAGAATTGTGGCCTGTGGAAAGGACTCATGTTGGAGAAGTTCATGGAGAACTATCTCCCGTGGGAGGGACCCCACACTGAGAAGGGAAGAGCTCTTCTGCCTGAGAAGGAAGCAGGAGCAAAACCAACCTGTGATGAACTGGTCATAGCCACCATTCCCTGTCTCCCTGCACTGCTGAGGGTGAGGAATTAGAGTTCAGGAAGGAGGGTGGGATGGGGGCAAGGTGATTTTAAGATTTATTTTATTTCTCATTATCCTGCTCTGGTTTTGGTAGTAATAAATTCAGCTGAAATTCCCAAGTTCAGGCTGTTTTACCTGTGACAGTATTTGATGAGTGATCTCTCCCTGCCCTTAACTCATGAACCTTCCACTATATTTTCTCTCCCCTGTCCAGTTTGAGGAGGAGTGGTAGGGCAGCTTTGATGGGCACCTGGCATCCAGCCAGGGTCAGCCCACCACAGGATGCCATGTCCTTGGGTACTGTTGATGAGGTACCGTTTTTCTTTTGCAGTCTCAGAATATATTCCTCTTTCCAAATAAAACATTTTTGGCAGCTTTTTACAGTCACTTTCACAGAAGTTTCTCTGGGTCAAAATGGTATCAAACTGGGAGAAGGAGGAGGGAAGTGGGATAAGGAAAGGAATCAACCCACTGATGGTGTCTTGTGTCTTTCTGGTCTCAAACCAGACACTGCTCTTCCTGTCTAGTGGGCCTGCAACAAAACTCCTCTGGCTCTTCTCTCCAGAGCATTTCCAATATCATGAAGCTAAGCACACCTAAAATCTTAACATGCTGCTGGGGCATGTTTCTGTGGACTTCTCATAGACCACCTGTGAAACAACCATGTAGACAGGAGGAAAGCAAACTCCTGACCCCAAGGCCTCCTTACCAGTAATTATCACATAGAAAACAGGCACGGTCATTTTGTCTGTAAGCTCTCCCATTGCCATTCCAAGCACACCTTTTCAAATAACAAGGAAATTGCTTCTTAGCCACAAAGTGCCTGTTCCTCAGCAGATCTGCTCCCTTCTGTTCTTTTATTCCACCGGAATCTTAAAATAAACTCTACAAAGACCATATTGCAAAACCAGAAGTTAAACCAACATCCAGCAAAACGCACCTGAAGACAAATGGCTAAGACTGACAACTGAGGCTTGAAACTTTAGCAGTGTCAAATTACTTCAGTTCTTACCTGAATTCTTGTGGATGGAGATGTTGCAGCTCAGAAATTAGGGGCCCAGACAGACTAGCAGAACAGGCCAAATGCAGTGCTCAACTCCCAGGGAAGCTGGTGGGATACCAGCGATGGGAATGAGATGGGCTGTCAGCTTTCTGGACAAGCTGAAGGAAAGGAGTGTCAGTGTCAGAAAATGAGCTGTTTTTTCAATTACTTGTGTTAATACATAGTCTTTAAATCCAGGGCATCTTCTTAGGGAATAGAGAGAAAGGTACAGTTAGTGGCTCCAAGGACAATTTGAACTATTATTTCTTCTTGTAGTTAGCTCCTATCCATAAAACTGAATGGCTTAAAATGAAGAGATGTATTAAAAGTTTTGAACAACAACAGAAGCACCCAAGTTTTATAAAAAACTTGTTAGGAAAATAGGTTCAATGAATTAATTCATTTCCCAGCTGCCTTGCAAACACTCTTCTCAGCTCCTCTTAACTCACTCACCCTTCTTATCTACCCAAACACAGGAGAGATGTATCAGTTCTCCATCATACTTGGTAAAAATACAATATTTTCATGTTTACTCTTAAAGGATATCTCTTTTCCAGTTCAGTTTCTTGGAAGATATGCTAATTCCTTCAGGCTTCATAAGATATGCTAGTAACATCATCATTTTATCTTAATTACTATCTCAGTTGGAGCCACCAAGTTGCTATCTTTGATTTTGCTGTCTCTGCAAATACAAATAAAACCATACTTCATTGGTTCTTTACAAGAGACTAGACAGTGTGTGCCTCCAGCTCTTACACAAAGAATTAACAGACACAGTATTCAGCAAGCAGTAATTTCCCAGCAACCAGAGTGCTGGGGCAGAATGGCAATGACATACAGGACTGTACCTACACTCCTCAGGAGTTGTAGAAAATCTGCTGGAATATGGGGAAAGTTAAGGTCACTGTGTGGAACAAGTTGACTCACTCCATATTACTGTGAATGACAGGAACATTTTAGTAAGTGGTCTTTTAAAGTTATATAAATTTCCAAATTTATCTCAATTTGGCTTCATGAAAACTGAAACTTGCAAAGCCTTAAAAAAAAGCCTAATTTCTCCCTTTGATATGAAAAAGCTTAAAGGCCATATAAAAACCTGGGACTTCTTGGAAGTGTGGCTCCATTTTTAACCTTGCCTAATACATACTACTTATTTGGTATGCCAAACTTTCACCTCCAGTGCACAATAAAGTCTTATTAATGTTGTTTTTGTCTGTGAGTTTTATGCTGCTTCCTCAAAAAGCATGAAATCAAGTATTTTTTTCGTTGTGATGGACATCAAAATCAATGGGCCTCACCACCTCTGGAGGCTTGCTGACAGGAAATACTTGTCTCTCAAAAATTTTCCTAGCTTTTTCCCATTCCCAGGAGTGGGAAATTCTCTCAGGAGGACAGACTATTAATTCATTTTGTGATTGTGGCTGAGACTTGACTGCCTTGAAAGGCTTGACTTTTCTTTCTTTGCTCCTTTCCTCTTCATTCTCAAGCTTAAACCTGAAACATAAGCTCATGGGATGGGAAAAAGAATCCCCAGTGCCACCATTCCACTGTTCCCTATTCTCAGGTCCATCAATCTACAAATGCACATAACCCTGTACTTTTAAGATCCAGGTTGCACCTGATACTATTTGAATCACACAGGTACAGTCAGGGCTGTAGGGCCTTACTAGCAGTCCCTGCTCACAAAACTGACAGGTAAATGGAAAAGGAGGATATTTTCTAATTTTTTTTTTTCATATTTATTTCATATGTTTATTTTAGATAGTTAGTGAAATCTGTCAGATGGTCCTTATGCTTTTTGGATGTCTATCCCAGAATGCTGTGTGCACTTTTGTTGTTCACAAGCCATCTCAAAGCTTTCTGTGTATCTGCTCTTTAGCCTGCTTTCTTGAGGAAAAAAGGTTTCTTCAGCCACATTTTTTTAAGACCCTTCTTCTGATACTGTTTTTATTCCACTGGTCAATCTCAACCAGATTGGGAAGATGGGTGAGCTCCTGATGATGTGAAAATTCTGCAAGTTCTGTGAAATCCAGATGTATTTGTGTTCCCAGTAAGACAGACAAATCCAGTACTTTACAGGATTAATCAATGTACACATATACATACAGTAAAACATGTAGAGAACATGGGGAAGAACTATTTTTTGCACATGTATCTGCACACAAGGTCTGGAGAAAAAGAGAGATTAATGGGTAGAGATGAAAAAAAGAGATATTGAGGAAAGTGGCATTCAGGACTCTGGAAGGTTACAAATTGTAGAAATGAGAGATGGCCACGAGGCTCCAAGAGGGAGTAGGAGTTATTCCAGAGGGCAGAGGGTTATATATTACTCACGACACAAATCTATAGAACGTCAAGCTTCATGGAGATCACAGAAAGAGGGGTTACTGCTACTTCTGACATCCCCCTGCTATGAGAGCATAGCTGAGTGTCATTAAGGGACCGAACATCTGGGTTGTGCTGTCTGTCACATTACAGCCTATGCACTTCTGTCACAGGCCAAGTACTGGGTCAGCTGATATTTCTGCAGCCTGAGCAGGCATCCATACAGGACTGACATCATGTTGGTAACTGTCCCCTAGTGCCAGGGGGACATGTGAAAACTTTCCACTTTCTTTTCTGGTAGGGTCTGAAGGAAAATCAGTAAGGCAAATCACTGGAAGAAAAGGCTTCCTTAAGGCGAGAACTTGTGAAAGTGTAGAACTGGTATGAAACACTATGAAAGCAGAATGGTGAGTCACTTTGACCAAATGTCAGTGACTGCAAAAGGTTCTTTTGTTTTCAAGGGCCCAGGAAATCACAGAATCATTTAGGTTGGAAAAGACCTGCAAAATCATCAAGTCCAATCTTTGACCACTCTCCACCTTGTGAACTAGACCATGGCACTGAGTGCCACATCCAGTTGTTTCTTGAACACTTCCGGGGGTAGTGACTCCACCACCTCCCTGGGGAGTCTGTTCCAATGCTTAACTGCCTTCCAGTGAAGAAATTCTTCCTGATGTCCAACCTGTCTCCTTTTCTTTGGGCTAAACAACTCCAGATCTCTCAACTACAACTCATATGACCTACTCTGTAAAACCTTTACCACCTCCACTGTGCTTCTCTAAACACATTCCAGAACATCAGTGACCTTTTTGAAGTGAGAGGCTCAGAATGGACACAGTGTTTGAGGTATGGCCTCACCAGGGCTGAGTACAGGGAGATGATCACTTTAGGAAAGTCCTTTTGGCCACACTAATTTTGATAACAGCCAAGATGTCATTAGCCTTCTTGGCCACCTGGGCACACGCTGGCTTATTTTCAGCTGCTGTCGACCAGCACCCACAGGTCCTTTTCTGCTGAGCAGCTTCCCAGCCTCTCTTGCCCCAGCCTGTAGCATTGCATGGGGTTGTTGTGACCCAAGTGTAAGACCTGGCACTTGGCCTTGTTGAATCTCATGTAGTTGGCCTTGTCCCATTGATCCAAAATGGTCCTTTTCTGGTAGCTTTTTTTTGTTACCCTAGTACACATTGTGTGCAGTTTTCAGGTCACCTAAAATTCTACAAATGCACCAGAACCATTTTCCCACCTAAAGAAAGGAAAGAGTAGTACTATTCTTTCTAGACAGAGGAATTAATAGGTTTGTTTGGTAGAATGTGAAATGTTAATCACTTTCAGTATTATTCTGTCACAGAAGTCGCTGGAATTATTACAGAATGATAAATTAGAGGTAACTTTTTTTTTTCCATTGGACAGTATTTACTTTAAATACTCCTGCCAGGCCAAGTTTGAGGAATCCACAAATTTCAAGGAAGACTTGCCAAATCAGATTCTGTATCTGTCTAATAATTTGCTCACTGGAGCACTTCTCCCTTCAGTATTTATTGGGATAATGACTATGACCTGGATTTCGCAGAAGGAAGCTTTGCAAGGAGAGTTAGTACCTTACTAGACAGTGATTTAGCTGAAGATAGGAGGTGAGATTTCAAGGGTACAACCTTGATATCAAAGCAAATTTCACAATGCTGCTTCTGCAATCTGAGGGGAAACTCTGCTGCCACAGAGAGACAGAGATGTGGGACAGATGCACAGGTTCTTTTATGGAGACAAAAGAAGTTACCATCTCTACCATGTTAGCTGTCAGTGCCTAAACAAGCTTTCCTTCTTACAAAGAGAAAGATCTGAGGTCCTAGAAAATGTCTTGGGTTGTTCTCAGTCAGTTTTGTTTGTACTTCAATTTCCCTGTAAAGAAACCACAAAATTACAAGACACCTCTCCTATAGCTTTATATAGACATACAAGCCTTCACCAGTAGTGCTCGGTCATACTCACATTTTTTTATCCTAACTACCCACTTACTACAGAAATTCATGAAAGAAGCCTTTCATGAGCCAGCCATGTCTAATGATCTGCATGGTGGCCTGTCTCTAGCCCAATGTACTGTAAACTTACAGCTCCCACATCCTGAGCCCGTTGTTATTGACTCAACTGTAATGCCGGGGGTTCTCCCGGTCATTAGTGTGTGGTTCCTTAATAAGCAAGTAAACAATTTAGTCACATTAACAACGTGTTTTCGGCATGCACAGCTTGTAAAAGCACCAGCAGTGAGGAAAACAGCCTTCTATCAACCCAGTGCTTTCAACAAAAAACAAACTCTGTGGCTTTATTAGTAAGATTTGCAGTACATTATCTGAGGACTGCTAATTGCAAGCTAAGCTTGGGACATGAATCAAAGCTTCAAGCTACAATTTTCAATGAAATGCATTAGGCTTTTCAACAAAGCTTAGCTGCTGCAGCAAGGTAGGAGATGATATTTCCTTACCAAATTTAACTCAGGTTCTTTAATTATGGGTGAGTATTAACAATTCAGCTTCTGACCTTTGCTATAAATATACATGTCTGCAGATTCAATTAGTTGAGGCTTGTCTGAATCTCAAGGTGAAGGCACACTCATGCTTCCATTTCAATCAAGAGCGGAGAATGCAGGCTGGCTTCCACCTTGCCAAGTTTAAACTTTGACTTATGTGGAGAGAAAGACAGAATGAAACGTAATTTAATAATTCAAGGAGATTTCCATGCATCTAAAACTTAAGCAATATTTTTTCACAGTATTAGGAAATCCGTAATTTTGGGATAATGTGTTTTGGTCCACTGCAAGAGCTATGTTTTTTCTCCTACCTAGGGAATTCTTAGTCAAGTTCTTTCTCCTGAGGCATCTGCCCAGTTCCTTGCTCAGAAACACTCACAACTTTTTGGTTCTGTTGCGGCTTTGTTATGGCAGATATACCCATGATAACCACTACTCTGCTGACCTTGCATCTTCCTAATTTTCAGAGCTTGAGAAGATGTGGGAAATAAAAGCTGTAATTTAAAATTTCAAAAGTAAAAATACCTACATAAAGAATAATTATTTAAATTGTAACAGATGAAGAAAAGACAACTCCAAAATCCAATCTACATGTTTTCCTGCAAAGATCATTCAACAATGTTTTAATCTGTAATCAGAAAGATTGAAGATTATCACTCAATGCTTTGGTTTATGGCAGAAATCCTATTTACTGAATTTGATTTGCTACTGATGGTGATCAAGACTCAATTAAAATGCCACCTTCACTACATTGTGGATTTGAAGTGTATTTCCTATTTTCCTTTTCTGGTTTCCACAGGTTTGGATGTATGATTTCAGGAAAAAGTCTCAGTGACCTTAAAGTTCATATTGAGACTCAGCTAAGTCTCTTTCAGACTGCAGGATTTCTTTTTCTTCCTTTTCTAAGCAATTCCTTCCCTCTAGCTACAGCAGCTATTTATTTGTGAGTTACTTTAAATCTCTTCCATTTTATAAGGCACTTCACTTTTGACAGCACTGGAAAAAATGCAGCTTTGCCTTCTAAATTTAGTAGTAGAAGAAAAAGCCCTCACCAGACTGTTTGCTGGTCTCTCTGCTTCTATTCTTTGGTTCCAAACTATTCTCCATAAGTTCCTGTCTATCGCTTTTTGTAAATAACATCTGCTTTTCAACCTCCCTGTCTACTAATTAGTCTGAATCGTTTGTAAGAGTACAGGACTTATTTAGAAATGTACAAATCAAATGCTAATGGATAGTAACAAGAATTTCCCACTCACTCAGCACTTACATCAACTTCCACATTAGAACTATGTAAAAAAGAAACAAACCTAGAAAATTTGCTGAGGGGAAAAAACCCCGCTGTTTTGAAGTTGTGTATTTGGGTTGACACTGCCAAATGCTTTCAGTCTTGAAAAGATTCTTCTAGTGATATAAATGTATTAGTTGTCCTTAACTCTTTTTTAAAATACCAACTAGTTTGGGAATATCTCCCCCCTCTACTGTGTAGAGTTTCAACCCACATCCTTTCTTTCTCAGGGGAATATCTCAGCTCCAGCCTATAAAATAATCTCTGCTCAGTTGCTTTCTGTCTCCATGACTATTTAGAAATTCCATACAAAACAAAATAGTACAGACTAGCTCCATCAATAGAGATTGTAGGAAGGAAGTCCTGAAGTGTGGTGCTGTTATTTCCCCCCTCCTTTTCTTACTAGATGCCTGCCCTTCCCACATTTTTCTCCCTTCCCCACCCCTAGTCCTGACCACTCCCTCGGGTTCTCCCCATTAGTCCATGTGCTCTCTTCGCCCCCCCTCATCCCCCTAAAACCCCAGGCTCCATGGCATGTGGTGGCTCTCTGCCATTGGGAACCAGCATGTCACCATTTGAATAAAGATCCTCTGAGGTCCCCATGCGGGGAGCCTTCTCGCCTCCTTCATCGCCACCGTGCTGTGGAGCTGACAGCCAGCTGGAGCATGAGTGCGGGGCAGCTCGGAAGGGCTACGGGAAGCGGAACAGCCGCTCTCCCCGAGGCAGCCCCGCTGCGCTCTCTGGGAAGGTTTGCGGCTTGCCATGCCAACGTAGAAACTGGAGACAGCAACACTGAAGTGCTTATTTCCTGATTAATAAGGACTTGTTATTAAGACATAGGAGACAAATATAAATCTACTTTGCCAGTGGCAAACTATGGCTTTGAACCAAAAATGTCTATCTTCACCAGGTAAACTTCCTGAGCTCCATGATCTTAGTGATAAACCTAAAATCCCATTAACCCAATCCTAATGGTCTTTCCTCAGTAAGTTCCTCAGCTGAATTAAGCACACTGAACGGCAAAGCAGAAACATTAAGACACTAGTTTGATTAAAGCCCAACTAAGCAAAGTTTTCAAGAGCCAGCTGGAAACACAACCATGAGCCAGAGCTGTGTCAGAGGGGATTCTGCACAGCTTCACTCTTGGATGCATGGCTTTTAATGTATTTTATGAATCATCTGGAGAAACACGAGTGTTATCTTTAGAAAGAAAATCCAAACAAACCCCCAAATCTGTCTGTATACCACCTGTTAACAGCCACTAAGTAATGTCCAGAAAAACGAGCTACTAGATTCCCATCCCTCTAAAATTTTAAGGAGGCATTCAGTTTTTTAGTCAAATTCTTGAAAGCTGGAAATAAAATTAACAGTCACCCCAGTTCTGGTCCCTCAGGTGCACCAGTACCTCTTCTAAAAAACCCAGTATCTTTCTGAATCCTACTCTTATAGCTTACAGTTTAATTGTTCAAGAGGCACGTCAGCAATGGTGCCAGACATGTTCAGAAGTCAGCAATAGACAAAGGCATTACAAATTGTTTGTAAACAACATCTCTAATGCTTTTTTGGAGGGGCGTTCTTGGGGAATAAAAGTTGCTAGGTTTGGAGAGACAGAGAATTGTCATTCCTCACCTCTGGGAAGTTGAGAATGGCTGAGAAGCCCCCAGTAGCTCAGTTGCTGTCACCTGAGGACTAGCCAGGCTCTCACAGGTAATTTCACTGCTAGGGGGATCCCTTGACACCAAAACAAAAGAATGACCATAAGAGTTCAGACCAAGAGTTCCATGTAAATCAGCATCCTAACTCTGACACTTATGGCCATGAGTGACCATCAAGGGAAGGAAAAGAACAGGGTAGGCATACACGTTCTTTTTCCTGGGCGTTTCCCCAGATTTCAGCTCTTGCTAGTTCGGGAGATTTCCTATGGTCTGTCTACTTCTTAAAACCCAAAATGTTTACAGTGGAATACTCTTCCAAATATTCACCAAGTTCACTTGAAACATATGGAAACTGTGCATTTACAACCTTCATCAAATTCTCCAGGTCTGCTGTGAATCACATCCCTGAGAGGGAAATGCAATGCAAAACAAACACGTCAGAGCCAGCTCTAAACCCGCTAGGGTAGCTGCTGACAGAAGTTCACCCACAGCCTGAGCTGACCATTTGATTATTCATGGAGCTTCCCCAGCCAGTTCTGCAGCTCCTTTGAAGCTCTTCAGATGCCACAGTGACACTGCTTCTAGATCACAGCTCAGGTCTGTGGGCACCATGATACAATTCTACTGATTGCAAGTACAGCTCTTGTCTCCCACAGCTTACTCCTGCATAAAATTCGTAAAGAATCACAGATTTCTTACTGGGGCACACTTCATAGTGGTAGAAGTCCCACACTGACATAACAAGGAGCATGAGTGATCTGCTAGCACTGAATGAGCAAGAAGCAAGAGCTAATTTCCTGTCCTGTCCTCCCCAGCTACCAGTGGCATATTTGAGAGCAAAGTCTGACACTGAATTAGAAACCATTCAGCTGCAGAGGAGCAGTCTGCTATTTTTTATGGATCCCATTTTGCATATCTCTCAGTCAGTGCAGCTTGAGCTTGGATCATCTCTCTGATCACGAAAGTTTCTAGCTGAGTCACTTATCAATTTCACTCAAGCTATGCTATTGCCATCTCCATTTGTCATGTTTATGGCAACATGTTTACTACTTAATGTTCATATGAAGCTTGGAAGGTAAAAAATGCTGTCTAACTACTAAATGTTGTCATTTATACTGTTCCTAAAGTCCAGTGCAGGAAGCACATGTACAGGAAGCAGCTTGCAGTGCCTGTTTTCCAGCACATGAAACTGAAGGACATTTGCATGGGGGCAACCGTGGTGGCTATCTAACACAGCCAAAGGCAGGGGCACATCCTATGCCTAATGCATTTTTATGGCTACACAGGCTTTAATGAAAGCCATGCCACTGAAAAGGCTGCCCAGAGCCCCAGTGCCACGCTGCCTGTGCCAGCTGTGGGCAGACAGGCAGCTCCCATTGCCTCTGCTGGGTCCCTGGAGGCTCCCATTGCCTCCCGGGAAGCACAGCTCTGGCACCGCAGCCAGCGCCATTTGGCACACGCAGCATATATTTATGGTGCCATTTAAATGATTTATAGCAACACACACCTTATTAGTTCAAGAAAGAATGAAAGATTTCTGTGCACTGTGGTCTATTAAGTAATAGTAATGGATCTCAATTACTTGAAGGACCTCTAATTAATTTCTATATTGGCAGTGGCTGAGTTAAGAGGTCAGTCCAGAGATTAACTCTTGTTCCCTCATTGTTGCTCAGACTGTCAGTACCAATTTCCATGAGCCAGGCAATGCTGCAGGAATCAAACCCTAAAGAGAAAAAAAGAAATCTAAAATAGCTATTTTCATTACCACCTCCTCCTCCTTCCCTCACTAGTTGACAAGAGATACTGTAATGCAGAAGACTAATGGAGGGGAAAAAAAACCATTTTGCTGTCTGAAAGATACCTTCCTCACTCTAGCATAATCCTCCTGATCTGTTTAAATTGCTTCCCTCCTTAGCCTCCCTCTCCATTTTGGCAGCTCATTCATTTTGAATTTCCTTCCGAACGGTTCTCCTTCTCTGCTGCTGACTGAAGTGTTCTAAGTCATACTCACGAGTTAGATATTTCCTGATATTTGTGTACCTAAGCTCCAACTTTTCCTCTAGTTTTGTGAAAAATACTATCTGTTGTCAGCCGCCAAGCTTGGACTACAGGGCAAGCTGTATGCTGAACCTCTTTGTATGTGATTTCTCTTACAGAAGCATACGTCAACCCAGGGATGACAAGTGAAGCAGTTTCAAATGGCACATTTTCATTCTACATTACTGAAGTACTTATATCCTGCTTCTAAGTATACATTACTCTATGCGCACACACTCTGTAATGCACACTTACAGTGTAAGCACCAGGACTATAATTTTTAAACAGCAGTTGAAATCCTCAGTCACCAATATGGTTTTGGCAGCATACTGCCTTTCATTTCTCTTATCACTATGTATCACATTTTTCATATCACTAACTCTGTTTGACTTAAATGCTTTCAATTTTAAAAATTGTTTTCTTCTGAGTTCAATAGTTACATCTCAGACATTTCCTGCATCATCCAAATTGAAGAATGAAATCTCATCAAGAGCCAGGAGATCTGTCTAGATGCACAATGTAATAATGAGAGTTAAGGACTGCTCAGCTAATAGAAATAGACAGGCTGAGGGTTACATTCAGCTCAGACTTCCCCTTTCCTAACTGATCCTCTGACCACAGTGCAGTTCTGATACTTGTTGTCACAAAATGTTCCTTAAAGGACAACTCAGGAATGTGGCAGAAATAAATAGCTAAACTTTCTAAACTAAGGCTGCCATTACTGGGTGTCTGAGTCTGCAGTGAACTCCTAAGACACAGACTGGCAACCCCATGGCTTCCAAGAAATCATTTGGTTAGAATAGTCTTTGATTTTGCAAATGTTTCTAAAGATGAGCTCAGCCTAGGCCATAGATGAAAGCTTGTAAACAGTCTCAAGGGACACAGGTCTTGCTGGGCACAAAGCATAGGCACACTTTATTCAGTAGTTCAGGAGATTAACCACATTCCTTTTCCATATCCCTGCTGCGTTAAGATCTCCATTCTCTCTGTCAGTCAGCTTAGACTCACCTCCTATGTCTTTGCTTCACAAAAGCAATGCACTGAAAACAAATGAGCCAAAACAGTGAACCACTTAATAATCTCTTGACTGGTGCCTGTGAAGAAGTCGGTGCTGGGCACCTCCATTAGGATTCCGAACCAGACCCGACGTAGTCATTGCACTGAAGCAAAGACAGATGCTGGAGACAGTCACAGTCTTGCACAGGTACCAGCCCATCAAATTCCCACAACACAACAAAAGCACTTCTCAAGACTAGCAGGATAGGGGCAAAAGGGCACAGAACAGTGGTAAAGTGATTTGGTGTTTGATTTATTTGTTTATGTATTTTTAAACTATTTAAAATTTGTTTTTAAGAACAGCTTTATTACAAGGCCTAGATTTACTCTACTTTACAAGTGGCATTGCTTGCTGGCTTAAAATGTTTGCTTTGTTATATTACAAAGCTTTTATCTATATTTTTTAAGGAGAGAATAAAAAGGATACCTTTATCTTTCTTTTGGCCGAATTTGGAGGTTGGGTCTTTTTTTAAGTCAGTACAGTACAGTACAGTACAGGGCTTGACTCTGAAGACAGAATTTAAGAAGAACAACCTCTGAAAAGGTTTTGTAAGGCAGAATTAAGAACAAGAAAAATCCATTCAGTCGTTGTTCTTAATGGGGTGCCTGGTGAGTCAGCATATCTAGAAGTCGTTCTAGGTTACGGCAGCCTGTCTACTCTTATGTTTTGATCTTAACTTTGATTCAGCTTCTTTAGGTATAAATATTGTAAACTTGAAAGTCAACCTGAGGTCAGGCTCTGATGCCAGCAATATATAGGCTGTGGAAGAATAATGAAGTCATGTGTTACAATGCTGAGAGACATAAGCTGAGGGTTTAGATGGTCATGCTCCTGCTCCTTGTGCCTCCTCGAAGGTTAGAAAAAAGGGCAAGACCTTGCCAAACAGAAGTCACAGCTCCAAACTGAGAGCTGATAAAAGCCGAGTGTGGAATGCAGAATAATATTCTATTACCCCTAGTAGAAAGTTCAATAAGGATTTGAAACTCAAGGAATGAGAAATACTGCTTTTGGAATGACTAAACCTAATAAACTTCAACAGAAGGAAAGACAAACTGAACAGTCATTTCTTGCCCTGCAAATATTAGAAAGGAAATCAGATCCATTCATTTGGAAGCAGCTAATACTGTAAAGGAGCTGGGGTTTTGCCTGTTTTTTGTTGGATTTTTTTTGAAAACACAAGTCACACTAATCAATCCCAGCTAAGATACAGGAAAAAAAGTGTGAAACTCCTTCCATATGGTTCTCTCTGTAAACAGCAATATTTTTGAAACAAATTTCATATAAAGAATTCCAGAGAGTAAGCAGAATATTCTGAACTTAGTTCTTAAAAAGCAGCTTTCAGAATTATTTAAAACATATGGGAAAACTGGTCTTATGGTTAAACAAGATTCTTGAATCTGAGATTCAGTTTTATGCCTGACATGGGTCTTGGTAGATTTTCAAATAATTTTAGTTTGCCTACTTCACCATTTCTGACTCTGAGTTACAGACTCCTAGAACACACTTTTTTTTAATTCAAGACTAACCATAGCTGGAGCAGACAATGTAAAATTCCCAGTTCTGAAATGTCTGAGGAAGTGGAAAGTTCAAAACAAAGCTTTAATGGCCTAAAAGGTACTTTTACAGTTTAGCTGTTACATAAAGTACTGTCAGAAACTGATTATCATCCCTATTTGTTCAGACCAGATTTGTTGCTGACATTAAACTACAGTTCATATATATAAGCTTGCCTGACACCAGAAGTATTTAAAGGTGTGCCTAATACCCAGTCACATACGCCATATCTACAAGTCCTCCCTGATAAGACTTCCAGATTTTTGCATGTACTTTCTGCAGCCAAAGAAAATATTGATAGGTTGATTATTCAGTGACCTTAAGTCACAGAGCTCAGGAACAGAAAGCTTTGAGGTTTGAGTTCTTCATGCTTCAGGAATTAAACTCTTCTGAGTTCATAAATAACTAAGGTAGCTAACAGGTTTATGCAGTATTTATATTATTTAAATTCATTAGAGGTAAAATTTCTTAAAGTCTTCCTATTTCCCTGTGCTCAAGGTCTGGCAGCAGACAGGTTTGCCTCCCTCACGCTTGTGTGCACAGTTCAGAAGACCACTGAAAAACAGAACCTCTCAAAGCAGGTGCTGTGGACCAAGGGGGGACAGATCCCCTGGACCAGCTAGCTGACTGTGCTCTTTGTCTCTGGCTGCTGCCTGTGAAATGAAGGATCAGAGACTTTTTCATACTGCTGTTCCAGGTAGGCCTTTGCTGTAATTGCCATCAGGGAAATGTTGTAATCTCATGTGGGAGAGGATATAAATAATCTTGAATGGGTTGTGAAGTATCCAGGAGACAATTTGTCTATTAAAACATGAGCTGTGCTGTGAGCCACACGTAAGCATATCTTGTTCGGCTGTTTATGAACCCTTAAGGATCTTCCTTACTCTTAAGGGGGATGCCATCACCAAGAATAGACTGTGTTCCCTTCTTTTATATCAGGCTGTGTATCAGCTAATCTGCTTATGCCAAGGGCAGACACTTCACCAGGCTGGGCACCCTGCCCCAGTTCAGATTCAAAAGCTCAAGATCTAAATACAGCCTGAGGCCTGTGCGTGGTGATGTTTAAGGTTTAACACATTTTCAGAACATGCTCTCTTCTGTTTGTCTTATACACATACATCCTTCAAGTTTGTGTTCAAACAGCCTGTATCTGATCTGGAGTTCACTGGTGTAACTCTACCACTGTTAGGAGTTGTATCTGAGCAATACACTGGTTTGAGACAGTCAAGGTCCAGTTCTTTTGGCATCAGGGAAGACCAGAGATGCCTTCAACAAGTGCAAAGAGCCTCTCAAAAGCAGCTGAATCTTTAGGGGGTCCATACTTGCCCCATCTCCATGGATCTCCCTGTAGGTACAGGGAGTACAGGCAGTAAGAAAGACATGGGAAGAGCCTAGGGAGGGTCCAGGAAAAGTGTAGCAGCCAAGGAGGCACTGCAATAACCAGCAGGAGCTTGCCACAGACAGCATTAACTCAGGACCAAAGAAAAAAGATGACCAGGAGACTGAAACACAACAAAAATCTTGCCCAATCACTGATCTGAGAGGAAGTTAAAAGTCAGAATGAATACAGAAGGTCTCAAAAGTAGGTCGAATCTCCTTGGGAAAATTTTGCAGATTCACAAGTCTACCCCTCACACCTACACCAGACACTGGGCCAACATGCACAGCTTCCCTTTCCCCTTTTCTCCCCTGGCCATGTGACCAAAGTTAAACAGCATTTGCTCCTACCACTGTGTTAAGAAACATAGTAGACAGAAAGGAAAACCAGCTTCAGCTGCAAAATTCCCTCCTTAGTCATAGGTATGAGAAAATGCTTCACTGTAGACAGGAAAAGTGAACACCCTTCTCCTCCCTTTTACCTCCTCCTGGGAGACTGGGTTCAGTTAATGGAAATATCAGGGGAGTGTCTTCTTAGAATTTAAGTGGCATGTTCTTACACGAAATTGGGGGAAAAGTAGACTGCACAAATTCTCTCAGTGCTTGTATTGTTTTAACTTTTGGTTTCAGTGTGTATGCACTCCATAGCTCAGAGGAGTTATGCAGTGTATCCAGTACCCTGAAGCCCTAATTATCAATACTGTGTGCTCCCAGCATCTCTGTATTTGTACATAAAATCAAATTAGCAATATCCACTGGGCCAAATTCTTCCCTTCGCACTGGTACAACTGTTCCTGTCTTAAGAGTAGCTGGGATCCATGTACAATTTGCTCTGCCTTCGTGTAAAATTTTATGCCATTCTTAAGCACACATGTTGTTATTAGGTCTCTTATTTCCATCTGCTCATACTGACTCCCACAAAAAGTCTCTCTTCAGGGCATTCTATAAACAAACTAATGAGATGAATGCAAATTACAGCAGCCATTCCTTCTACCACAGACATCTCAGTGCAAAGGCCTGTATGTACAGAAGGAATATGTGGAGTTATGTTTCCAAATCAGAACTACAGATTTTGTTGATTTAAATAAAATATTCACATTTCTTCCAAGAGATGTGTGATTTAAAATTTGCCTGTTACTTTGGCTATACTCACATATAGATATTTTTAAATTAAAAATCTGGGGACCAGTGGTCGACCTTTGATGGTATTAAGTGGCTTTCTTCCGAGCAGCTCCTTGGGGTCAGCTCTGTCTGTATTCCTGAGCCAGCTACTTGCCACTGACCATTGCTGACCTGCAGTGCCTGGCTGATGCTGACCAGCTCATGCTGCTTACAGAGCTGAGCACTGTCTAACACTGAGTCTCTTGTAGCAAGGCCTGTGACTGCCCTTGGCTCTGCATCACGTTGAGTTATCCTGAACGCTCCAATGCAAGGACTGCAAAGCAGCAGTCCAAAGCTTGTCAGAGAGGAAGTTCCACAAATCACCGGGCTTTCACCAGAGGTAAAAATCTGCAGCAGGGAAGATGATATTTGGTGCAGTATGTTCTCATTTGCTCTTCAGCTGTGACATCCACTTACTGCCGCTCATGCAGAGAAGCAGATACTGATGCTAATGAGATGCCCTCAGCAATCTGCAATTCCCTTTCTTCAGCAGAACAGTAACTTTTGACCTAAATGTTCCCTTTTCTTGGCAGAATGTTGAAAGAAGCAGCAAATAGATAAATTTTCACCTTTTTTGTCTCATAAATCTGAACAGCATAATAAAGCAAGTAGCGAACAGGCAACTAATTAAATTCTTCCTTGGAAGAACTACAGCAACAGCTCAATCTTTTTGTGAGCCCCACTCTTTTAATCTGGCTACTTAACTTTCTGATTCTTTAGCCTCCGTTCTTTCTTCTACTTGTAATATATAGCTGATGAAATACTGGAATTAATTATCTCCGCAGCAATATTCATCAAAGCACTCCTGCTTCTATGGAAGCCAGGGATGAAAAGTTACTAGGCAAATCTAAAGAAAAAGTACACCCATTGGATTCTTACAAAGCAGACTAAATGTTCACAGGATAAAATAAATAAAACAGGAACATTTCCCTCAAAATGTATTTTCTCCCAGCTGATGTCTCTGAGTGGTGCTAGTATTACCTATCTTGATGATGAACATATTTTCAAGAGCATTTTTCTGCTAACAAATAGACATTCTGAGAGGTAACCATATGTTTAAGTGCTCCATAGAGCCATGGTCTGAAAGACGAAAGGTTCTTAAGGAAAGTGTGCCAAGACAAAATCCTAGCCCACAGAAGTCAGTAAGAATTTTGCTTTTGATTTTAATGAAGCCAGAATTTCACTCAAGAGAACTGCAGAAGGGTCAACGTATTGAGAGGAAAAAAAGTATCCAGATGTCTCACAGCTTTATGGACTCTAAGTGAGAAACTGCTGTAGCACTGTGAAACCTTTTCTCACTAGCTTTTCTGCATGAAATAGAATGCCTTATTTTTAAATAATTTTTTCCAATAAAACTAATATAAAATAATGTATTAGAGAAGAAATGAAGTTCTACTGTGTTGTGAGACTTACAAATTCCTGTTGTATCTTACAGCTTAATTCTTCTTCAGAGAGTTAGATTTATCTTTTCTTATATATTGACATCTCCATTTAGTTCTACTTTATGGATTTACATCAAGTAAAAGAGAACACTGCAACTCTGGACTAATAATAAGGCTAGTATTTAGGGTTTGGTTTTTTTTTTTTTTTCCTAAGTGGAAAGGTGATAGCAGATTCACTAGCACTGAGGTATGTATGTCTGCAAGGCTAGTCAGAGACACGAATGGCCCATTTTCACTTAGCTGTCTTAACTACTGTCTTCAAAAATGGACCCTTGACTTTGGTCAAGACCAAGTTATATATTCATTTCAGAAGCCAGGGGAATTTTAATCACCATCCTATTATAATTTAATTGCATTCAGTCTCTTTTTGTCCTCAGAATCCCTTCCAGACACTGCTTTTCTGTTGTGTTCAGACAGTATCCTGTTGGGATGCTGACATTCTGCCACATCTTTGTTTAGAAGTGTACACAAGGAGAATGTAATTCCTGTCAAGGCTCTCACTAGTTGTAAGGCGAACAAAAAGTGTCCTCAAAATGTTCCATCATATGCAAAATTAGACAAAGTCAAAGTCAAAGAAGCTTCATGTATTCAGTGTGGCTTGTACCTCAGTTAGTGCCTCTCAGTGTCCCCTCCCTGACAGGAATGGATACTGAAATAATGGGCAGTAACCTTGCCATTACCAGCCAGCCTTTTCCTTGGGAAATCCAACACTGCAAGCCCAGGCTTTTTGACTTACTCAGTCTCAAGCTGGTCTGACAGAGCAATCTGTCACTGTTGGCCTAAAAAGAGAGGCCAGCGACAACCCATGCAGTAAGTAATCAACCACAAATACTCCTACTGCCTTTCCCACTGTAATTGCAAACCTTTGAGCTTGAAACTGATCTCAGTTACATCAGCATAAATCCTGACTTAACGTCACAAAACTATGCTGTTCTCAGTAATTATTTTAAGGGAAATGAAACTAGATTCCAGCTCAATGAATCCTAAAAGCCAGATGAGACCTAATATAGTCATATAGTTTCATTTTTATGAGCCAAAACCCAAGTGAGCAGCAGCACTAACTGACCCTCAGTGTACACTCTCATCACAAGCAAATTGCACAGTACTACTATTAACTTTTTCATTAGTGTTGCAAAGAACTATTAATTTTTTTTTTAATTTGGAATCAGCTAAGTGCAATTACTGTGTAATCGCCAGAAATAAATGCCATCTTTGCCAACTGTTGGTTATGCAATGACCAAAGCAACACTCCCTCGATCTATTCTCGTATCCAGAACACTAAGAGGCTGAGAAGCACTATGATTCCAGATCAAAAGATATGGCTATATAATTTAATCACTGTGGTGCTCATGAGAAGTACTCAGAAGGGAAGTTCAGTTCCTCAGTACCAAAGGAGCTCAGTTAAAAAACAGAAACACATATTTGAAACAGGCTTCAAATTTTAACTGGTCTGTCCCAGGCTTGATATAAACTTTCATCACCTTGGTCAGCATTTGCAGGCCTTCCAGGGGGCAAATGTGCAAAGTTGTGATGTGCAACTCAGCACTGAGCTGTAGCAAGTAAAATGACAGCAGCACTGCTGAATTGAACTGATTCCAGCTCTGAGGGAGCTGGAGAAAATCTGAATGAAAAATCCAGCCCGCATCAGCATCATTCTTTTTCCTGGAGAGTGACTGGTACCTGCAACGTTTGTGGTCTTCTTCCTCCCATTTACATAGTAAAACAACTGTCTTGGCCAGAAATGCCATTTATGCAGAAAAAGGAATCTTGAGGAAAAGTTGCGAGATTTTATCCAAGTATGAAGCACAGATCTTCCTCTTGGCAAAACAACTGCCTAGAAGGTATTTAAACATGAGACTCTCCTAGGTGAATGTGGCAGCAGGGGCAATTGCCATCCTCCTTCAAGGTATCCTTTGCGTCAAGCAACCTGCCATGAGACAGAAGGAGTTCAGACCCTGTACCTATTTCTGGTCTGGTTTGAATGGGTCTGGTTTGGTTTGCTGTGGTTTTGGGCTGTGACTCTTTTCCTTCCTGAGGTGGAATTTCCATTCTAGGTCAAGAACCACAAAAAATAACCACACATGCAATGTTCAAGGCTCACCCACCTACACTTCCTTCTTTTATGCAGGAATCCCCAGCCATTCTGTTGAAGACATAATGCATTCAAAGGCAACAGAGTGAGTGCTCAGCACAAAAGGAAAAAAAAATCCAACCATGCAACTGTGGATTCCTGCTTATATTATCTAAGGTTTTGGCAAAATCCTCTTACATCAGCATATGTACAATTTAGAGTCCAGACTGCTCCAATCAGGTTTCTGCTTCTCCCTCAATCTTTTGACCTTCTCATGGTAGTCTCTCTCAAATTGAATACACAAAAGTATAAGTGTCCAAAATAAAACAAAGCCCTAATTATTCCCCTAATTTTTACACGAGGGTAGCAATTAGTTTACAGTGTGTTGCAATGAGCTCCTCTGTGGCTTGTGTAACAAATGAGGTCCCTTTGATTAGGTGGTCATTGCCAGCAGTGGCTTAATTGCCAGTCATAATTTATTTTTATTCCAAGCACATCACTAGCATTTCTTTATCCACAGATCTTGTCTTGTTCTTTCAAGATGCAGGGAAAATGAGTGTTTGCTATACGTGATAGGTACACTAAGAAGTAAGGCGTAGATTTTTTTCCCCCTAAGTTCTAAGGTGTCTGGCTCCCATTCAAATAAATGGAAACCTTTAGAACCTGCCCCCACGTGACCTGGCACTTGTGGTCTGTGTCTCTCTCCTGCCTTGGGGCACATGCTTAACCGGTTGATACACCAGCTACTACAAGAAGTCACGAAACCAGCACAGATCTGAGTCATCAATAACGCAAGAGCAGTTTTGTCAAACTAGATTAAGGGTCTGATGAAGAATAAATGCTACAGCCATTAATAGCATCTCTGAAAGCACTTTCTTTTCTGGATTTCATATCCATATGGATTAGAGCTGTTGGAAGAGCACCATACAGTAATAAATGGCTACTATTTAACTTAACTCAAAGCATAAGAGTTGATGCAGGAGATGCCACCAAGAGGACACCACTGGGAGTGACATGATTTGTACACTGGTACTAGTGAACATCATCCATCTGAGAAGACGGCAAGAGAACCACACCAGATCTCACAACAGAACTACCCCTACGGGATTTCTAGCACCTGTAGCCTCCACTTAGCACCTAGAGAAACACACAGGTTCTGCTAGGAAGTCTCATAAACCTCAGCATGATGAAGACTGGCAATGCAGCAAAAATATTTAGAAATTTAGTATTGGATTTTTCTTACAACCCTTGGATGTGAATTACAACAAAACCAGTAGGCTTCAGACCAATGTGAATAATTTAGCAAGAATGTTGAAGGCCAAAGATAAGCATCCAGACCTTCAGAATCCTCAAGCAGCAAAAGTGGGTCTTTCACAGCTGTTAGTGACAGATTTGTGGAAAGAGACAGGTAAAGCTGGCAGATGATGGGTCAGCCTACTTTAAGCAAAATTTAAAGGATAACCCTTATTTTCTTAAAGTGTTACTAGCCTTTGTCCTTATAAATAATTGTGAAAATTAAAAAATCCACCAAAATCAGTCATGAAGGCTGTAAATTTTCACAAAAGCTTGCTGACATTATACCCTCATCCTCAACTTCTAATCTGAGGTATTTCCAGAAACTGTACCACATGTCTCATCTCCTGACTTGCTGATTTCCTGGTAAACTATACATACCAGTGGTGGGGGACAAGGAGAGGAATCATGGGGGGGAAAATGGAACAACTGAGGAAAACAGATATAACTGTTTTAAAAAAAATGAACTACCTTGTCTTCTCTGGATTTGTCATCCTGTTGAAATAAAAGCTTTTCAAGGACATCATTCCCCAGCTGGAAAAGATCTGACTGCATTCAGATGTCTGAATTTTTTCTCTGTCTTTTTATTCTATTCCCAGCAGTCTCATCCCATTTCTTCACAAGTGGAGGATCCCACCTTAGTGACAGATCTGTGACTTAAGACAATAATTAACCTTTGCAAAACACGTCTTTATAAAAACGCCAAAAAGTAGAGAGTATTTCAAGGATAGCAGAGAATGTTGTTGGCTCTTCCCTCACCAGCTCCCCCAGACTACTGAGAACACTGGCATGAGCCTGGTGTGCTTGTATAAACCATGGATCCATAGGCCCATCCAATACACCAAAAGTCATTCCATTCAAAGCTGCTCATACAAAGAGGGAAAATCCTCAACAAGAGCAAGGTAGAGATACTGCCAGGGGCTTCTACTCCTTCCAGAGGCTTGGCGCGTCGCTCAGCAGGGATGATCTTTGAACAGGAAAGATACAGCCCCACCTGACACCCCACCAGTGCTGCCCAGGCACTGTCCAGTGGCAGCCACAGCTGGGGACAGCACTCACAGTGCTTTGGAACAGGAGCTGCTCTCCTCTGCCAAGTAACAGCTGATATGCAGAACAGCAGGCAGCATGGATTAAGAGCTTCTGAGGATGCTGTCAGAAGAAATGTGCTATTCAATTGATACTTTCAAATATTCTTATGATGTGCTTATGTTTTCACCACTGTATGAAAGCAGTTTTCATCAATGAAAGCCTGCAGAGGACATAGATTAAAATAATAATACTAAAAAATCCCCACCAAGACCAAAACCAACAACAAAAAAACCACTTCTGGCTTAACATAATTTTTCTTAGAACCTGATTAATCAATCATGATGAAAGGCACTGAACTATGTTGCTGACAATGTTATGACAAAAAAAAGGCCTGAGGGCTCAGCTCTCAGCTGGTGTTAAGAAGGTCACTTTCTGCCTCATTGCTTTTCCCCAATACTCTTTCTGTGATGCTCGTGCAGAGATGGTTAGACAATTGCAGGCTTTGCACTGTGGAGATATTTTGTATATCACACTCCTAGCTGATGACACTTCTGATCACTTTGCTTTGCTAGAAGCCCTCTCTTTTGCTTCTCAGGATGATGCATGAAGTAGAAACAGTTTTACTGACTGACTCTAGCGCTGAGTTCACTGCACGGGTAGGTAGGAAAAACACCATTAGCAAAGTGAGTTGAGCATGAGCTAGGACCAGTGCCAGATAATAAACATGCATCCCACAAAGCACCAATAAATAGTATAAACAGACTTGAGTTCTTTTCATAAAGTAGACTATTAATTTCGTCCCACCGTGCATAGCTGGTAGCTTAGTGATCCACAGGCTACAACATCATATTTTGGAAGCCTTCTGTGAAATTTTTTTTCCATACTTCATCAGGTCACTACCATATCTCATAATTAAAGGACAGTTTGTTGTCTAGGTAAGTTATTGTAAACTTGGCATTTTAGGTTTTGCATTTGGGCCCAAAATAAGATGCGAAGCCCACAGTTGCAAAACTTTCTTGAACACAGATCAGATTAGACATTGTGTCAGTTCTTTAGAAGATTCTGTCTGAAATGCTTCAATTAGCATCAGAAAAATCAAGATATTTGTTCATGTGAAATTTAAGAATTTCTATTTCAGATCTGATTTTGCACAAGTGCAGCTCCATAGCTCATTAAACTTAGGAACTCCCTTTTTGGAACTTAAATATAGCCCTTCTAGCCCACAGGCTAGTTAACGTCTGAGCTGGCCATACACTTGCAGGAAAGCAGTAATTCTTCTTCCTTTAATACAAAACACATATTGAAGCACATCAGGAGACCATTCTTTCTCTCACACTTACCCTAACCTGGATGGTACTGGAAAAATGTGTGTGTTAGACATGTTCTTCCAATCCTTGTCATTCACCGCATCTTCCAGGGCCTCTCTTTGACCTTTCCACTAACCCATAACACCATGTCAGGGTAAAGCTGATCCACACACCATAATTGGCTGCTTCAGAGCCTCTTTCTAGTCCTCTTGCCTTTAGGAACCAATCTCAGTCAGCTCACCCAGCCATGCAGGTAAGGTCAACATCGAAGCAGCCTTGCATGACCACAATCAAACTGCATATTGTAGGGTCTAATGGTCCTGTAACTAGAATTCCAGTATTTCCATCTCTGACTATCCCTTATAAATACTTCATTGCTTCCTTACACCACACATTGTGCAGCAGTTATCCTTTACTATGAGCTTTCTAATTGAGAGGACACTGAGCACACATCCCAGTCATTAGCAATACCATCGGATTAGTTCCCAGTTTTTCCTTTCAAGACTGCTCTTAGACATTCCAAATCTATACAACTGTACTGGCGCCTTGAGCAGACCCTTAATAATCCTTCTCTAAACCAGAGACACCCCTCCTGTTTGCCCAGCATCTAATTGCTCATGTCACACTTCAGACTTACTACCTGAGTTAGCTGGCATCCTTAACGAGTCTTTCTCCTTGTTGAGGGCTTCATAGCATTGCATTACCTTAAAGCCCTGTCACAGAAATACTTAAGGAAATATATTTAAAATGCTGCATTGTTCTGGTCTGCTACAGTACCCTGGTGTTCAGGGTATTGAAGAGACGTCTAAATGTGGGTGAATAAGCTCTCAAAATCAAATCATAAAGCAAGTTAAAAAAGGAATGCACGGATGCACAGAAAAGCAAGTGGGCATGCCCTGGGTTACAGAGTGGGATTGAATTGCATCCTAAGAGCTAATACGTTTTCTGTTTCACCTGTATGTGAATAAATGCAGAGAAAAAAAGCTACTAAAATTGCCAGTCAATTTAAATACTGTTCAAAGGAAAATATTTAGAAAAATGTAGCAATCTTATAAACCAACATTCATCTGCACACTTACTCATGAACTCAAATACTATGAGCCAAGAAGAGACATGATTAAGGTTGTTTCCACATCCTTGACTCTGCTCCTATACCACTAATCCTCAGTTCATCCATTCATCATAACTAAATAGCCCATACCCTGTAACCACCTTGAATGCACTGAAGATATTTTGTCAGCATAAATTTCCCAGTGAGCAATGCTCTAGAAAACATAGTTTATGATTTTGGCTTTCAGGAATGTATGTCAGTGATAAGCAAGCATGAGGCTGTATACCCCCTTTTTATTTGCTCCACTGCTTTATTCCTTTTTAGGACCATGTGGAATTCATGAGCACTGTGATGCCCTTGAGGTATGCAAGAAACCATGTTATTAATGCTATTAGTGCTAATTAATTCTGCCAATTAATTCTCTGCAACTAGTCAAGACATCAGTCTTTGCCAAAACCAACAGATTAAATAAATTTAAATTTCCAGGACAAGCCATTCCATAATCATAATGAGCCAAATATAAAGTTAGGGAAACACTGAAAAAAATGATGTAATTTTCAAACTTTCATACAACATACCCTTCATCTAATTTGATTCCAATTTTCTGTGAATTTGCAGATGGGTTTGTTTCAGTTTGTACATGTCCACAGAGCTGTATAATGAATAGTTGTTGCACGTGAGCAACAACAAAATTAGTATTACCATGACATAAATCATATTTTATTTTTGAATTTACTGCAACACATCACAGAAAAATTATAGCATTTCTCTAAAGATGCAGGTTTCTCACTAATAATTATATAGAAATCTGAATAATGTTACATACACAATACTGTGGGTATATTAGATAAGAGTATACATAATATAAAGCATTCGGTTACAAGCGTGTTCATTGCCTTTTGCACAGCACTCAGGTTTCTCTGAGACAAGAACAACAGGAATGATTTATGTTTGCATTTCCACACATTTGCAGCAGATTATGCCTGCAGTCTGAGGAGGTGACTTTTAGCTGTACCTCGACACCTTTCCAAGCTATTCTCCCCTACCCACCAGGATCATGGCTCTCTGTTATCAGGAAAAGTTGACATGATTGTCATACCTTAAGGACCCTGACATTCGGCTTTAAGTATGCAGTTAAGCAGTTCTTCAAATACTCAATTAATTCAATCCTTCTAGAAGTAGGTGGAGGAGCACTGAAGGAGACAAGCCCATTATCTCAGAATGTCTCACAGCACCCTGCAAGCTCACCTCTGCTTAAAAAGAGAAACAAAGGAAAGCTGTGCACCAGCTAGGCTCATATTTAGGTGTAATCCTCTAGTTCTCAATAAGCATAAATTCATTGCAAGCTAAATGAGTAACTAAAGAATGGATCCTCCTTTATTCCAGCAACTCCAAATTAGGTTTGATGAAGTGATGGAGATGAGGTGGTGAGGCAGTGAAATCAGAATTTCTGTCCTGCAGGTGAACACACAAAGGTTGTCCTATTCATTTCAATCCACAACTAATCTAAACTTAGTTTGCACTTATTTGGCATGACATTGCCAAACTACCCTTTGGCCTGTGATTCTGCTGAAGGTACCATTTGGCCATAAAAGCAGGTGACTATGTTAAGGGGCAACATGCCATCCTTGCTCATGTGTGCCCCAGAACACACAAAGTTTCCAAACAGTTCATCTCCATTACTTCACCAGTTTCATGTTTCTGCTCTTCTCAAATAAAGGAATACCAATATAAATGCATTTAAAGTGAGCTGTGCTGGCCTGAACATGCTCCTAAGAAAAATTTTCATTTTTACTATCAGGTGGTTAATGTGTGACTTTTTCTAGAGACCACTTCAAGCTCCCCATAAATCTTAGAGTCAACACATACAGCAATATACTAAGGGAACACTAGTCCCTCTAAATTAAAGGTGTCTTGCTGTGAAATGTTGGCTTATGCAGGAAACACCATGGAAAATTCAAACTGGTAATGATCCAGCCACTACTTTTAATTCTAGTCTAGTTTATTACACCAAAAAATAATTCATGTCTTCCTCATAAATGCTTTAAGTATGAGCTATACTCAACACTATTTTCACATGTCTGAAAATGCAATCTGGATTACGGTTTGTCCACTCATTTTCATCCAGACCACAGAAGGCAGGGGTACAGAGCCACTCTCCTGCTCAGTAAAAACTGCTGAACTAGTTTGTCTAAACAGCGAGGGTGATGTTGACATACTGGTTCACCTGGGATGACTTGTAATGACTTCTGTGCTGCACTAAGATAGCAAGCTTGGCCTCTTAACAAGACAAAGGCCTGAGATCTTTATGCCTCTTCAGGCTCCACTCCCAAGCCTGAGCAAGAACCTGCAGGTCAGGCATCTCTTTTCTATATCTCATTACCTAGAAGTCATATGTGTTCTCAGAGACCACCAATGCTACAGTGAGATTTGGAGAAAAACGAAAAGAAATTGAGAATCTGCTACATGTTAATGAAAGTTGTTATCTGTTTAATTTGTTGGGGTTTTTTCCTCTCTCTTTGAGTGTTTTTTTTCACTTAAGAGCAGCAGACTGCGCTGAAAGGACATAGAATTACTCCCTCCTTGGTGAGTAACTGAGTGTGCAAAGGGGAGAGAAGACTATAAACTACAGGGTGACTTGGAAGGAGAGAGCTGCAGCATCAAATTGGGAGCCTGCAGTTATAGAGGATGCTGAGAAACTGTCCTGGTTTGACAGGAAGTGAGTTTTTTAAGGAAGTTATAGTCAAACCAATCAGTGGTCAGACTGAATATTGACACCTGGTCTGACCACTGAAGAGATTTGTCACCTCTGAGAACATAGGGAGATAAAGGAGAGAATCACAGAGGAACTTCCTTTTGTGTTCCGGCTCTTGAAGGGAGCAGAGGTCCTCCCCCGCCCAGCCTGAGGCCTGAAGCCTGGGGCCTGGGCCTGGGTGGGGGAGGGGCAGCCATGCGGCCTGAAGCCATGCGGCCTGAGGAGAAAGGTAGGCCGGAGCCCGGAGAGAGAGAGAGGG
>WEIT01010452.1:44848-73178 GCA_013389985.1 Dryoscopus gambensis | reverse complement strand
GACCAGGAAGAGGGTGTGGTGGTGCCCCCTCTCTTCAGAGCAGAAGACCAGGAAGAGGGTGTGGTCGTGACCCCTCTCTTCAGAGCAGAAGAAACCCTCGGCCCCAGGGGTTATAAAATGGGGGAGACGGTTTGTCCCAAAAACGGAGCCTGTGGTACTTGGCAAAGCATCCTTGAATCCTGAGGGCAGTTTCGGTCCATGGATGGTGGTGAGAGCACCAGACATGGAAGGACACTATGGTTTACAAGAGACACTCCTCTCTTCTTAGATGGACTGAGAATTGATTATTTGAGTATTGTTAACTGATCAGGAAATCCAAGGTTTTGTCTGATTGAAGGGAAGGGTGGAAGCTGGGAGGAGGAGAAGTGTTTCAAAGAGTTTTCATTCTGTCTCCTGTGTGTTTCTTTCCTTTAGTGTAGATTAATAAAGTTTTTTTTTTTTTCCTATTTCTAAGTCTGAGGCTGCTCTGCTCTGTTCCTGATCACATCTCACAACCATTATTAGTAAAAAATATATTTTCATGGGGCACTGGCATTGTGTCCAGTGTCAAACCATGACAGAAACCCCTGGGAGGGGCAAAGAAGACAGGCCTTAGGAGCAATGGCAAGACCTTCCCACAGATCAGACCAATCAGCATAATTTGAAGCAACTAGAAAAAAATCACTGAAATGATTACAATAAAAACTGGGAGCTGAGACAAGCTGCAAAATCACAGTAGGTAAGGGAAGAAGGTTCTTTGGAAATTGTGTTTCTAATTTCTACACTGACTTAGTTACCCTGAGGTTGAAAAATGATTAGAAGTTTTAAGTTCTTCCTAAAACAGACATTCTAACAAAAGTCTGTTTCTCTTTTTTTTGGTTGTCTTTGGTGAGATTAACTCACAGAAAAGGTAAATGTAGATCCATGTCACAGCTTTCACTGATGTGTACACACTCTGGTTCCACTCACAAAATAAAACATCAGAGAGGAAGCATGAAATTAGCCTGGCTAGAACCTGACCAGGCTTTGGAAGTTTCTGCACTCTAGAAAGTAACATTAAAAACAGACAGAATTTAGGTTCATGTCATGTTTGTAGTAGATCATCTTCACCCAGCTCATTCACTCAGTAACTACTGCTGGCTCCGTAGGTATTTAGATGGCCACCAACAATCAACAAACAGTGAGCCAGCAAAAGCTGCAGTCAGTTTTCAAACACTGAATGACAGAAATTCTCAGTGATCCATTACCAACCTCTACACTTTCAATCCATCCCATGGCCCTCTGTCACAAAACCACTTCTTAGGGGAAAACGGGGAACAACACACTTAAACAAGCAACTATCCCCACCAGTTCATGGTCTTGTTCATGAGATTGATGTCTGCTGGTGCTTTAAGGTCTGGGTCTTTGGACTAGGCCAAATTCCTGAGCCTCTGGCTAAATCTACAACCTACGATACACAATGAAGAAAATCCTTTCTTTTCAGTTTATACCCTGAAAAGAAAGAATTGCCAGGACCCTTACAAGTTTTTGGTCTACCCAATAAAGCCTCAAGTGCTACTACTATTTATAGAAGGGGCTAATCCTATTTTTGAATCTTGCTATCTATTTGGCTAAGTAACATCTTGTGACAGATAACCCCATTAATTGATTATATGCTACATTAAAGAGAACTTAACTTTAAATGCATTTTTAAATGGTGGGTTTTTACACTATTTGCCAGATTTGTAGCATTTCTTCATTTTCTACCTTCACAGACAATTCCTCTTTCCTCTCCAGTATACTGTACAGAAAGCAGAGGATGCTTCTGCTTCTCATCTTCCCACATCACACTATTTCCACTGGAGTAGGTTTAAGACAAGCAAACAACCAAGAGTTTTTCCTAGTACAAACAGCAATGAGATGGGAGTCTGAAAGAGTGAGTTATGGCAGCCCTAAGGTGTACATCAAGCTAATCTAACACCAGACAAAGTGAAGTGGTAGAGTGCTTCTCTGTCTGTTCCTAGTGGAAGCTGAAAGTACTCACGGTATTTATTAAGGAAGTATGTCTTCTCAGGACATACTTTAAAGGAAGTGTTACAACCTTTAATTCCATCTTTCTGTTTCCCACCTGTATGTTGAAGCAGTATTTGTTGAAAGGTGTGAAGTAGGATACCAGTGAAAAACGCTCTGTAAGGCCCAAAAAGTAATTCCTCACGTGGAACTTATGTGCTTGCTGCTATCACACAAATTTTTTTACCAGCATTCATTTCAATAAAGTAGAACCATTAAATAATATGTTGCCCTTGTGCTTTATATTGGATTTACTTAATAAGTAAATAATTTAATATATACATAATAAATGTATAAACTTATAATTTCCTATGTTTATTTTTTTTATCTTTTTGTCCTTGCCAGGACAGTGATTTTAATTGTATGACACTCAGAAGAAATCCTCAGCTACCTTTCTGTTACAACAATGGGAAACAATACCCACGTCATCAAAATGTGGCTCACAACTGAGCAAAATGCTAAATTACCAAAATTAGAGATTTCTACCCCTGAGTGACATTTCTCTAGATATCTAAGTATTTCCAGAAAAGCCATATCAGGCAATAAAATACAGAGGCTTTTATATCCTTTTTGAATCAAGATGTTCAACCAGTGGATAGAAGAACTGTTTCTTACCAATCTCTCTGCTGAGTCAATATTTAGTGATCATGGACCCCTGATGAAAATGCAGGGTGGCTATAAGGGCCCCCTGCTGTAGACTCGGCAGATAATACTCTGGGATGTGGGAGCACTATTTAGAAGAGCGGCCTCAAAATCCACAGTTTCATTAGTAGGATGAAATAAGAGCCTGGGAGAGGCTGAAGTCTCGTAATATGATCCAAAAGATGGGTTTTGCATTCTAATCTCTGGCGTTAAACATGCAGTGATGCCAATCAATCCACTTTAAACAAGACAAGAGAATTGCACCAGAGAGACTTATTTGTGTGACCTACTATGCAAGCACACATATATGTCTAGTTAGAGAACACATACCGCAATCATCCAGCTGGACAACCCCCAGACTTCAAGCAGTTGTGAAAGCAGACATATTGGCCTTTCTTCCACTTTGACATGTTTATTTAAACAACAACTTACTCCACCACACTACTGATTTGAACTACACAAAGGCATGTGTGTCACTTCTAATGAAAATTCAGTACATCATGTTTGGTTTTTTTTCTAAATCAGTTTTTAGACAGAAAATCACTTCTGAACTGGATGGACAGAATCTATCTTCTGCAAGATTTTTTTTTTACTCTTACAGAACCAGAAGATATTTCTGCCTTTAAATAATTTTTCTCCTGAAAAGATAATTAAATTCTTGCTCCTGCACAAAGACCAAGGACAGGGGCTCAAAATCAGAGCACCTGCAATACACTCACAAATTAAATACACAAAAAAAGGGAGAAATATCAGGTGAAGACTGGAAAAAGGGATGGGAAGCTATGCAGAGACAAAGAACAGAGCTTTGGTCTCTGAAAGATGGATTCGTGATCTAACTTGTAACCCAAAAGGGCACTAGTCTTTGTTGATCAATGTCCTGGGTTACCGTGTATTCTGTTGCCATCTTCATGGGCTGTTGAGACCAGGTGTGGCAATGTTCCCTGCCTCTTCCCTGCAGATTATCTTCTGTTAATGGCTGTTCCCTGCCTCCTCCCTCTGGGCTATCTTCTGTTAATAGCCCCATCAGTGCCCAGCTGCATGACTCACAGATAACTCACTCCTGGGCCATCTCCTGTTAATGGGCCCATCAATGCCTTGCCTCATAACTCACCATCCCATTGTGAGATACTCTGCCCAGGAGGGAGGAGCCAGGCATTTCCATCTGGATAAAGTCTGGGGGTTTTGCAACAGAGACAGAGCTCTCTTACAGAGTAGCAGCTTTCTCTTCCACTGGATTCCCAAAGGAGCAGCTTTCTTCTCTACTGGATTCCCAGAGGAAAACTACACCCTTTGACAGGATCACTGCTTCAACAGACCTATATCTGCCAATTCAGGAGGACTGCAGCCACCGTTTAATCAGACTGCTACCAGGTTATATTTATGACTCTGTCAGTGGTTTGTTTTGTTTTGTTTTGTACCCTTGCATTTGTGGTTTGTTTTTTTTTTTCAATTTTCCTAGTAAAGAACTGTTATTCCTATTCCCATATCTTTGCCTGAGAACCCCTTAATTTCAAAATTCTAATAATTCGGAGGGAGGGGGTTTACATTTTCCATTTCAAGGGAGGCTCCTGCCTTCCTTAAGCTGACACCTGTCTTTTCAAATCAAGACAATCAACTTGATCAGAATTCTGTCAAGCAGTTTAAGAAACTAAGTATGTACAATACAGTGCAAGTTCCCATTCACCACCTATAGTCTTCATTATGGATTGTAAAGCTTGGGTCACCCATATGATCCCCCTCCATTCTTTGATGATTATTTGTTATCAACCTTCAGGCACTTACAGCTTTAACTGTATGTATTACACACAGATGATTTTTTTTTTTTTTTTACATACAGTACACTAGTAAATAAGTTTTTAAATTTTATTCTGGAGGATTTAATTCAGTATTGCTGTAGGGCCAAAATGAACATTTACTCAGTTGTTAACAAGGACTCAGAGGGATTCCATGAGAACTGTTGTGGCTGCTCATGCATATCGGGTGGCCCAGAATAAAATAAAAGTAAACAGAAAAGAAAAAAAATATATAAAAATGTGTAGAGCATTTCTGGAGGAATAAAACCCCCTTTTCTTAGGGTAAAAAATTGTTTTGAAAGCAGCAAGCAGGATTCATCCTAACCTGGCATTCCCAGTGCATCCTCAGTTGAGGTCCTAGAAGACCTTTCACCTCTATTATTTATTGTGTTTGTTGTCAGCAGAACAGCACTTAAAAACGCCCTCAATACTTGTCCTTTTCTGCTTTTGGAGTTTGGCATGCCTCAAGTTCTCAGTTCCTTCTGCTGGGAAGTCAGTGAGACAGGACGCTAATGGTCAAGCCCATCATGTGGGGGCTGAGTTTTTTTCTATGGCATTTGGCATTTCTTTAGGAGTGATTCAAGTTTGAAATGACCAAAGAAAAGGTGTGAGGGAAATCAACATCAAAAGAGTGAAGCAGGACGGATGTCAGCCTTTATCCTTTAAAGACTTTGCAAGGAAGAGGAGGCTGGAAAAAAATCAAAGAGAAGAGAGAAGCACAGCAGGAAGAACTACTCTCACACCTACTTTGCCAGGAATAGGCATACAAAGGGTGCATTTGAGAATGAGTTTTCCAAATTTTTTTTTTAATTATTCATCTTATTTATCACCTGAGCCTACAAATAATTTAAGCTTTCCTTCAGTTTTCTTGTATTTTATCATGTAGGGACTCCCTTGCACAACAGCCACAAGGTAATAGGACTTTTTCAGCATAGGACCATTAAATATCCCCTGTGTTTACAGTTCAAATGGAACAAATCCAGGTTCATCTTAAACATGTAATCCTCCCATCCAATTATTCTGAGAAGCTCAAAAGCATTTTGCACAGAAGAATGGTTGCCAGAGCGCAGGGCTTTTGCAGTGGTGCAGTGGAGAGGCACCGAGCGCTCGCTGGCAGGGTAACACTGTGCTTGTACCCCGCTGCCACACAGGTGTCATCTCCAGGTGCCAGGCAGCACAATGGCACCTGCACCCCGGCAGCAAAAAGCCAAACAATGACATCCAAAGCCTTGCCCAAATCTGGTCTCTCCCAGTCCCTTTGCCAATTTTTAGCTCAATACTGTCCTGCTTTCATCTTGAATGTGGAGATAAACAGACAAAAACATCTTTCCATGCCTTTTCTGAACTGTTGCATCACTACTATGGGATATTTTTTTCAAGACATATAGTTTTTAAGATATCCCCTTGCCCTTTTTAAGATCACAATGAATTATAGATTCAGGCATGCCACCACATGCAGCCCAAAAGCAGTAGACAGCATCAGCAGGTACGTACATTGAGGTCTTCAAACTACTCCCATGATTTAATTCCCCATCTTCCACATGTGCAGATATCTTATGCCTCTTTTCTCTGATCTAGTTTATCATAATACAATTAAACAGACAATTGTACGTCACAGCAAAGGTGAAGGGAACATGATTTGCCCACCCAAGGCATTACAAAACACAAACAACAGATGTCTACTGGTCCTTTTTTACCCTGTTTCTATTGAGAGGAGGTGGTGTGTACGTAAAATGTGGAGGCCTTGGGAGGCTGTGGCAATGCCATCCACTCTGTTAATCAGCTTTTCTCCTGAAAAAATGTATTGTGCACTTGGAGACGAGGAAGCCAGATCTCAGCTCAAATTCAGCCAGCCTGCTAGGGGAGATACCAGGTCTGCTAGGACCTTGGGGCTTCAATGTCTTTCCAGCGACTGCTGATAGTCATCTGCACAAATCTCTTTGTTACTGGTTATGGCAGATAGTAAAAACAAAGATACAGAATCACAGAGCGTAGGCATGTATCTTTATGTGCCGCTAGTGATCCATATCCTAGGCTGGGTGCAGCAGAAGAGGCCACAGGGAGATACTTTGATTGTCTAAAATGTAACAAAAATGACAGCTAAAAGTTTTCTCCATCTGTCTGGATCTAAACAGAATCGTGTGCATACAAATTCAGAACTAAAACAGCAGCAGCCATGAGATGAATGCATTTACTATAAACACTGATTATTTTACTCTTCTCGGTGCAAACCTGCTAATCCAGGGCCCGTGAGAAAGTTATTCTGTGGCTATGCAGGGCTCTGGGCAACCCAACGCCTGCCATCCTTTTGGCCACCTCACTGTCCCTCTTCCCGCCACTAAAAGACAAGCTTTTTTACTGGAATCCCAAACACTAATACCCTGCCACCAGACATACCCACATCTCATAACATATCCAACTATCCTTGCTTTTGTCTTGGCCTAATGGCTAGTGCCTTCAAATTTCTTTTCTGTTGAAAACAATTCAACTTTGAGAAGCTTAATATTAGCTTGTTTAATGTCTTCCTTCCTGCTAAGGCTATGCAGCTCTGCTTATGGTATTAAGCAGAGCACAGGCTCACAAGGAGGGATTTAAAAACCATTCTTTAAAATGCTTCTGAACCATAACTTGAATAACTTCTTTCTAAAATATGTGAAATGTACAGAATGCAGTGATTATGGCAGAAAGGATTTTCGCGACCTTATTTATGAGGACTTTTTCCAAGGCTCTTTCACTTTTAGTAAAGTACCTGCTCCAAATGACTGTCTAAAGGGCTGCCTGAAATCTTCCCATCCAAACTACTCCATGTATTAAAAAAAAAAAAATGCTGCCCTGATAGGAGTTAAAACATCTAGCAGAAATGTGCATTCCTTTTTTGTTTTGGAAGGAAATTATCCAACTTTCTTTTTACGATAGGTAAAAATAATTTATGTTATAACATACCAGAATAGTAATATTAAAATGAAAGGTAAAACATAGATGATAAAGAAAAAATTAAATTAACCCAAACACTCTTTTTCAGAATCTTTTGTTTAAAATGTTGTGCAAATTGGGCTCTTGGTCCTCTGTTCAAACTCCATTTGTTAGCTCAAAATCTTTCATTTGACACCATGAATCTTCTCATACTCTGCATCCAATGTACCAATACATACGCAATATCAGTAACACAGATGCGCTTTCAACAACTTTTGTATTCATGCCCAGTGTGGGGTCATCTTCTCAGCAGTCACAGAACCTGCTTCCAGCACTCCCAGGAGACAGAAGATTTAATGCGGCCATGTTGGTTTTACGGGCCTTGACAAAAATCCTCTTAGATAAGTTTTTTATGGGTACAGGTACATGGCAAGGGAAAACAGCAGTTTCCACAGCAGAGGCAATCTACCGTTAATTTTTAAGGTGGCCACCCATTACAGATGTTGCAGAAACTGTGCTCTCCCAGGTGAGCCATCACCACAGTGGAAAGGCACTGCTCCCTGCATCTCACTGCATTGCATTGCCACAGAAGCCTCCCTATGGCACAGGTCACGTACTGACAAAAAAAAGAACTTCACCCATGCTCACGTCCTCACACAACATGAGATCACTGGCCAAGCAAAAAAGCTTTCTGCATGAGAACTTCTGAGCGTGGTCTCACAGCAGGTTAGTGCTACTCGGCATAGGCTACAGTTTAACCTACCCAGTGCAGGCCACAATTTGAAAAAGGACTTTTGGGCCACTGAACTGTTTTGTTTAGGCCTGATTTTGAGCAGCACATTTTAATGCATGTCTCTTGCTATTAGGAGGCAAGCACAGGGAATACAACTATTAACAATAGCTTTGCGAATTATTAAAGACTCTTCTTTATCCCAGCTGAAGAAACAAATAACTCCCAGACCAAAGGGCACACAGTTCCTCTCCTAGCAGCAGTGGGTTTCTCTCACAGGGAGAATATTTTTATTAGTTTTTCAAAGAGCCTGGTATAATACTGCTGGGCTTACCTCTAATGTGCTGTAAAGAGATTTGAACTGCTGCCAGCAGGAGGGCTGTGAAGGGACTTTTGAGGCACTGTGACAGGCCTTCAATTGACTTTACTAGCAGCTTTTACACATCTCTTTGGAGCTCCATTAAAACAGTTTATTTAGTGTTATTTCAATTGCTTTCATTAAACACTTGTTTTGTGCTGTTCCAGCTGGAGTGCTCTCTGTCTGGTACTTCTCTGAGGTTTCTGACTGGGATGCAAAAGCTACCACAGTTATCCTGCGGACTGTAGACCGTTTAATTTTTACATAAGTCTCTTATCTTCACATACTTTGAAGTTCTTGTTCTTTGCATGCAAATTATTCCTACCCACAAATTAAACCTGAATTGCTGCAGCAATGCTTGAAAGGCAGTTATGAATAAAGGCTGTATTTTATTAAACTTCAGTATGCATGGTCTATGGATCTGCTTTACTCACATCAAAGAGAAATACTCTTACTTAGAGTCAACTCTGGTAAACTCAAGCCAAAAGTGCAGGACAGCTAAGAAGGAGATCATTCAGTGAAAAAGTGGAAGCAATGGGCTGCTCTGAGTCCTCTCTAATTTGATTTTTACATGGCATGTCACTCTGCAAGTGCCAGGGCTGATGTTCAGCCACCTCTGTCTAGTACAAGGCAGAGATTCAGCTCCTGGAAGAGTCAGGTCTGAAATCACTCCCTCTCTCTCTCTCTCTGTTGCTTCGACTTGGGATCTGCAAAGTTAACATTTGTTCTAGTAATTTCTTCCCAACTTTCCCAGCCTTCCCTTTCTTCCTTTTTAAATGAAATTAAACATTTACATGAAGGGTGGACCCTTAAACATCTGAAAATTATCTAGCTTAGTGATAGACTTCCTCTAGAAAGCTACAAATTTTCCTCGGATGTTTCCTACAGCGCAGCGCCCGTTTTCGTAATTCATAAAAATTTCTCATGTATAGGTTTTCACGTTCTCTGAGCACACACTTGGGGGTTTTTTGAGCCTAAAGAATCAGGACACCTTTTTTCCCCCCAAATTTTGTGTGTGTATATTTGAATAGAATAAGGAACTTCATTGTCAGAAGTAGTTTATGAAGTAATCTTTTTTACAATATAAAGTAGCATAAACATCATTAGTAAACGCTGCTGAATTGCCACATTCCTTTTATAACCTTTTTGGAGATCCACTTTCCTTAGAACGATTCTCACAACAAATTCTGGACTTGTTTCCAGTGACAGCTGGCACCTCCCTGCCAAAAGCACAGTCACTCTACTTTGGGCTGTTCGTGTTCTTTACCATTTGCTCTCCCATGAGTGCATTTGTTGGGGAGAGAACTGTGGCTTGACTGAGTATCTAAACAGCCAAAATATTTGAGAAGCTAAGCAATAACTCTGTTGTCATTTAAACAATTCCAAATCTGCGTTTGTACTCTGCAGCTCGACTGTGAAACACGCAAGTGATGCAACTAGGAAGGAATATTAAACCTTTCTTCCTCCCTCTCCACAGCTCCCTTGTGGAACATTAAAGGGAAACTCAGATGATTTTCCAGTGTAAGAGAAAATGAGGCATTACTTGCACTATGGGGGCCCAATCTATTACCCTCAGGACATGAGGATAACGCCCACTGACATCACTGGAGATTACTCATCTGTAGGGTGGAAGAACAGGAGACAAAGATATTCAGTGCAGACTGCATGTCTAGATCCCAGAGGTCCTCCTAATTTGTCTTGAAATTTCCAGCTGTCAAGCTACTTTGCCAAACCACCCAGTTTCTTGGCCTCTCAGCTCACCTGCTCTGCTTTTTATGCTCAGAGTCTTGCTTTTCCCCATTTCATTAGCTACAGTTTTTAATGTGGGTTATGCAGACTTTATAACTACTCAAAGAATCATCAAAGAAAAAGACAAACACCCAAAATATCATGTTCTAGAAGGTTCCAAAAATAATAACCATGAAGACCTGCTAACAAAACATTTTTTAAAGCAATAGTGAAACATGAACTGTTGCTTTTTAAGCAGTTAAGCAGACATTCCTGAAAATATATTGCTGCTTGGTATCAGAAAGATTACTATTCTGGATATGTAACAACAGAAGTAACTTTTTAAAATGAGAGTACAGAAATGGAAAAGTGCCAAGGCTTAGAAACGCTGGAAAGAATGTTAGGAGAGCAGGTAATGAATGGTTGGCTGGAGATCCACTTCCAAGGAAGTAGCATAAGGTGAACAAGGCGTCTAAGTGACAAACGAAAAATATACTTCCTTCTAAGCATTTTCACCTTTGAAAGAAGCTTTGAAAAGCTGACAATTTTTTCCTTGTAATAACATCTCTTAATTACTGGTTTCCTATTTTACTCTTTTTTCTGAAGAAGAGTCCTAAAATTTGAGTTTACACTAAGAAAATATAAGAATAGGGAAAACAGCAACGCAGGATTTAAACAATAAGTTAATAAATAAATCTAGCTGGGATTGTACCATATATCCAGCTGCCAGCTGTCAGTCAGTCCCTTGGGTTTTTTTACTCATTTCACTGCCTTTCACCCATATTCTTCTCTTAGTTCTTTTCCTCTTTCAAGCATCTCTGCCACTTTCCCCTTCCCACAGGTTTTACAACACTTCCCACCTCCACTCTCCTAATTCACTTGTCCTAGCTGTTGACCTTACTTTCTCCCTCACTTTGTCTCCCTCTGCTGTCCGTATTTCCGACAGATCTGGGACTGTCTCCTCATGCCATCACTCACAGAAGTCATGCTCTACAAGCAGCAGGTGCTTCAAGCAGAGCATGTGCTTCCAATGCTTCCCCCAGTGAAAAATGCTTCCCTGAGTGATGTGACACGGATGACTTTTTGAGACAGTTGATGGCAGGAAGCTCTCACTCATGCCTGCAGATAAGGCAAATGGATCAGTTCACCTGTAAGCCAGCCAGGAATGTATGATCTATCACATGCACCATAATGCAGACACCGAGGTTGCCAGCAGGCTGGCTGCTGCTCTGAAAGGTTCCCTGGGTAACGTGATGGATTATCTCCTACACTTTCCCATTCTAGTGGGTGGGGTCCATTGAGGGAAGGCAATCCTGCCCAAATAAGTAGCAGAGAAGCAGAAAAAAGCACAGGTACAGAATTTGTAATGAATGCTAGGAACTAAAATGTGCCCATTAATCCCTTCTTGAGAAAAACAAAGAAGTAAAAGGTTAGCACCTCTGGCCTGCAGATAACAAAACCTTACTTTCATTAGAGGCACAGTTTTAATAGTAGCAAAGCAGGGGGCACAGTGCCATTCCTGAGCAAAGCAGTGTTACAGAGTAGAGGGTAAATGTTCAATAACTGGAGAGCTAATACTTACCATAGCAGTGGGGTATGAATCCTGAGCACCCACTGCCTATTGCAAAAAACCCCACAACACAAAACAAACCACAAGCAAAAAACAACAACAACAACCACAAAAGGGTACTCCATTCAGCCTTTTTTCCAGTGAAAATCTTTCTGCAATCCTATCCTTCTATCCTTCAACCAGAGACAGGAAAGGAAAAAAAATAATTAGAAAGAAAGAAAGAAATGAACCTGGGGGAGAAACAGGGGGTTTTATTCATAAAGAAAGATTACTGAATCAGTGATCCCAGGACTTCATAAGGTTTACTAAAGTCATGATACCAGGATGTTTTTGGCAGAAACACGGGAACACAGTGTTAGACAGCCTGAATGCCACCATTGTCCTTCTGTCCTAATGGTTGGCTCTGGGACCAAGGTAGCATTTCTTCCACCTGAATCTCGGCCAGAACATATTTTAGTGTTCCTCACTGACTGAGCTACCTGTTGACACCCAGTCTTGTGATAATGATGATGACTGCTAACGACTGAAAGAGGAACAAAATAAAGTCTGCTCTTTGCTCTAGCAGCAGTTTTTTGTCTGCTTAGCAGTAACCCAACACCCCTTGAACAGCACAGAATGTAAGGGGATACTCCAGGCAGAAGAGATCAGCAGCTTGTTAATGGTGGTGTGGGAAATGAGGCCATTCTGACCTCATGGCAACTTGTTAGTATTGCCATCAGCTTCAGCCAGGAGAGGAATTGCCTGCAGATCGAAGAACTGGCCGATAGCAACCACTAGTGTGCTGCCTCCAGCGTATCCACTCTTCTCCCCACAGGACTGCAGAGATGGAAGAGGTCCCCTGACACAAAGCAGACAAAACACTTCCTGGAGCATCTGTGACAAGAGTGTCTTACACCCGTTTTTCATGAGGCAAGTTCACAGTCTTCCTAGTCAGTCTGTTTCACCACTTTGCTACCCTTATAAATACAGTTTTTCTATTATAGGAGCTAATCTCTGTTGCAAACTCGCAGCTTTTGTTTTTTCCCTATGATCACAAACCTGTCGAACAAGTAATTGCTGACCTCTTTATAACAGACCTTGCTATGCTGGAGGCCATAAGTGTAGACCATCTTCTCTTTTTTGGATGGGGAGGGAGTGAGAAAAAAAGGAAAATTCCTCATGTTTTCCTCACAGGTCACTTCTAAATCTCTTGTCATTCTTACTGTTGCATTCGTGATGTACAATTTACCTACAACTTTGTCATAGTCCTGGGAAAAGGTAAGCACAGTACTGCAACTGGAATGTCACTAGAAGGGGGCAAGTAATCTCCTATCATACCACCTCTGCCTTTCTTTTTTTTTTNNNAAAATTATGTATATAAATGCTTCCAATATTTCCATACAGTACTTTCCATTTTTTTTTTGAAGTTTTTTTTTTTTTTTTTTTTTTAAATAAAGAAAATCATCACACAAGCTTCAGTGCGCTGGCCAAATTCTTTACTGAAATTACTGGAGGATCAGGCCCAAGATAAACCAATGAAGTATTTCACTTCAGATGTCACTGATGGGACAGCAGAAGGAGGAGACTGTTTTGTTTAGATACTCAGCAAAAGAACTCCTATCTTCCAGATGGCTGAGAAGAAAAGATTAGCAAACATGATGACATGATAACACAGAGCTTCTGGAACAGACTGGGGGATGGCAGAGAGCCCAAGGAAGAGACAAAATGAGTGAGAAACACACAGTGAACTGAGAAGGGGAAACAACAAATGAAATAAACCCCTGGTTCCGATATGAGTGTGGCCTAGGAAATGTGTGGACTACTTCCACTCCACATAAAGGCATTAGCACATATCCAGGTTTCAGCTGGGATTGCGTAAATTTTCTTCCCGGTAGGTGGTATAGCACTATGTTTTGGATTTAGGATGAGAATAATGTTCATGACACACTGCTGTCTTGGCTGGTGCTGAGTCAAGGGCTCTTCAGCTTTTCACCCTACCCTACCAGCGGGGAGGCTGGGGGTGCACAAGAAGTTGGGAGGGGACACAAACGGAACAGCTGACCCCAACTGACCCAAGGGACATTCCATGCCCCTATGACATCATGTTCAGCCTATAGAGCTGGGGGAAGAAGGGAGAAAGGAGGAGACGTTCAGAGGAATGGCATTTGTCTTGCAAAATCAGGGAGCCCTGCTTTCCTGCAGATGGCTGAAAACCGGCCTGCCCATGGGAAACGGTGGATGAATTCCTTGTTTTGCTTTACCTATTATCATTCACCCACAAGCTTTTTTCTCACTTTTACCCTTCCAATTCTCTCCACCATCCCACTGGGAGGAGAGTGAGCTAGTGGCTGCATGGGGCTTAGTTGCTGTCTGAGGTTACACCATGACAGCATGTCCTGTCATAAAGTAACAAAGTTTTTATGAAACATTTCAGCTTCTCATTGACAATGAGAGACTCTATCAGCCAAGGTGAAAATTTGGGACAGCTCTAAATTTTATTTTGTAGAGAATGGAGAATGAATAGAATAATTACTAGCCCAAATCAACTAGTACTCATTTATAACCACAACTGTGAGTCTGGAAAGGATGGGCATGAACTGCACCTGTAATTTGCAAGCAAGCTAGAGAAAAAGCCAACATAACGACCCCACACAGCAGCATTGTCTTAGTTGTTATAAATATATATTTGACTTTGAAAAACTTGTCAAAAGGCTAAGAGTCTGGCAAGCCAGCAGTGAAGAACGGTGTCTAAAATTACCTGCCCAAAAAAGGAGGGATGGGGAATGAAAAGTAAGCAAATGAGACATAAATGGGATGAAGACATTTTAAAAACACACACACAAAAGAAGAGATAGATTATTAAAAAAAAGAGGAAGTAGTCTTTCGCCAACCACTAACCAAAGCCAGTGTATCTTCTGCAGATAAACAGGTGTACTCTATTTCTACTATTTTACAGAAAGCTTTTTTTCTTTTCTCTGTCAGTTTTGCTCTCCTTACTTTGTTTATACCTTTCAACTTGTTCTTTCCCCATGTTAATGTGTTTGGAATGACTTCAGAAATCAAATAGCATGGAAATAAAACTCCAATCAGAGATCTGCTTAGTGACACCTCCAGAATTCAGATTTTGGCAGTGATGAAAATGAATTCTGATACTATTCAGCAAGGCTTAGACAGAAATAAACATGCTTACAGAAATAACTGCTTTCACGGAAAGTGTCTACCATCTTCAAAATTTCTTGACTACTGTCAAAAGCTTAATCCAAACATTTTTGGCTGCAAATAAAAATGAAGAAGATGGTTGACTTTTTGGGGGAAGGCGGTGAGTGGCAGCCTGTCAAATAAAGAGATGATGTTTTCCAAGAAAAAAAGTTACAACCTAAAAAAAAAGATACATGCAGAAAAGGCAAACAGTAGCCAAAAAAGGCTTCCAAAGATTAATTTGTTTCTAAATGCAGATAACCACAGATTTCTCATCAGTTCTTCCCTCAGGCCATTCTCAATTTCCTTTGAAATTCTGTAATTGCAGTACACATTTTTAAACAGAGGGGATATGTAATGATTTGAACAGTTTATCATGAGGTGTCAGATCTTCCAGCAGTAAATACATTTAAAATCAGGACCAGATTGTTTAGGCACAAATATTGTTACTCCCTTCTCACCCAAGAAGTTAGCAGAAATTCAGGGTCAAAATGTCATTTTATTCTAAAAAGAAGTTGATATAGAGGATGCACATCTCTTACATGGTCTTGTTATTTACAATGAGTGTACTAGAAAATCCATTTCCCTGAACACAGTAGGAGCTGGCTTATTTGCTCACTGTGCTCAACTTCCATCTAGCTGACAGTGAACTCAACCCCCTCTCTTTGTAAGTTCCCTTTCATCCCTCAGGGTTTTCACTTAATGTTTGCTTTGCTTGACTTCTTGCTTCTCTTCTGTCCATTGGTCTGCAGTTATAATTGCTTTTTTCATGGCGAGACAAAAAGTATAATCATAGAATCACAGAATCACAGAATCACAGAATCACAGAATCTGATGAGTTGGAAGGGACCCATCAGGATCATCAAGTCCAACTCCTGGCCCTGTACAGGATACTCCAAGAGTCACACCATGTGCCTGAGAGAACTGTCCAAACACTTCTTGAACTCAGGCAGGTTCGTGCTGTGACCACTTCCCTGCAGAGCACATTCCAGTGCCCAGCCACCCTCTGGATGAAGAACCTTTCCCTAATGATCAGTCTAAACCTCCCCAGACACAACTTCAGGCCATTCCCTCAGGTTCTGTCACCAGACTGAAGAGATCCGTGCCTGCCCCTCTGCTTCCCCCCGATGAGGAAGTTGTAACTGCAGTGAGGTCTCCCCTCAGTCTCCTCCAGGCTGTACAGACCAAGTGACCGCAGCTGCTCCTCATACGCTCTTCACCTCCAGACCCTCCACAATCCTCCTGGCCCTCCTTTGGATGCTCTCTGAAATCTTAATGTCTTTTTTATATTGTGGCACCCAAACCTGCCCCCAGCACTTGAAGTGAGGCCGCCCCAGTGCAGAGCAGAGCGGGACAATCCCCTCCCTTGCCCAGCTGGCCATGCTGTGCCTGATGCCCCCCAGGACACACTTGGCCGTCCTGGCTGCCACGGCACTGCTGACCCATGGCCAACTTGCCATCAACCAGGACCCCCAAGTCCCTTTCCCCAGCACTTCTCTCCAGCACCTCATTGCCCAGTCTATACACACATACACATTTTTGCAAGCAGTTATACATGCTTGAGCTTTCTATCAAAGCTGTTACAAATCAACAGTTTTGTGCAATGAGGAAGACCCACTGTTCGTTACAATTTTGAGTATCACAAAAGGACATCCATTCACCTACAGGTTACAAAAAGGATTAAACTAACCCTCAGTAACACTTCTGCATCCCACCACAAGTTACTGAGACTAATATAGGAATTATTAAGTCACATTCCAGAACCATAATGGTCCCCCAGACTTAACAGCTATGAATGTCCATCAACCATAAATGAAGGATCAACAATAGATGAAAGATACTTTCAGGACAGATATTAACTATGTTTTAAAATCCAATTTCTGTCTGTGATTTTCAGGAAAGAAGAGTTGTTATGGTGACTTCCCCGTCAGGCAAGTAAAAATAAAAGAGCAAAAAGTAACATTTGTGAGGGTGTGTATTTTTGATGGCTGACATAAATTTCAATTGGAGTGAGCTGCTCTACTGTGCAGAAATGAAACTGGCCTCTTTTAGACTTTGAGAGATTACAGACTGGCACAAATTAGTTAGACTAAAGTGAACTAAAAAAACCCAGATTTGTTCAAAGCTCCAATGGAGCTGAAATACTCTCAGAGTGGGAAAGACCGGGATTTAAAAACAGACATGTTGGATTTGTAAGGGATGATAAAAACACACACAAAATGTTGCTTGCAGGTAAGGTAATTTTTGACAACAGCACTTGTAGGAGGACTTTTAGAACTCTTTCAGTTTCCTCAAAGACTGACTGTGAAGTTGCATTACAGAAGGCTGAGGAGCCTTGCATTTCATATACTGTCATAGATTTCCTTTTTACACAAGAGTTCTCTCTAGAAGGAAAATACAAAAAAAAACGGGGGAAAGAGTTGGGGTATACATTTGGCCAAAGACAGGCCAAAGAACCATTTCCCAAAGGAAGGGCTCCAGAAGGAGCTGGGGAAGACACTTCGACCCCAGCAGGAAAAAGTAGGTGTTTGTCCCAGGTGCTGTAGGTGGTTTATCCCACTTCAAAAGAAACGGTTATGAAAAGCTGCTTCCGTAAGATATCCTCTCTGTTGCTGCTGTCTCCCCCAGAAGAAGCTCAGTCAAACTGTTTGGCAGTTGCCACTATTCTGAAGAGAATGAACACGTTGCAAAAACCAGAAGTACACAATATGGATAAAAAGATAAAGACAACATATCTGACTTGAAGGGACAGTGGTTAAAACTGCAGTCAAGGTTGATTAGACTATCATCACTGAAAGTCAAAAGACAATTCCTAAAGTTCAACTTACTTTCAAAGTGTAGACAGTTATGCCAAGAACTGTCAGAAAGATGTATACTAAACATGGGAGAAGGCAGAAAAACGAAAAACAAAACAACAGTGAATAAAAGGTGGAGAAGTAAAACAGAGATCCTCTGGTGATGAAGTTTCCCACACATTAAAGAAGTCTGTTTCCAAACCAGCCAGATAAATAAATGGGGAAATACACAAACTGTGGCAGCAGAAGAGGTGAAAAATCCTCAAATGCATGAAAAATTAGTCAGTCCTTCTAGCAGAGTTATTTACAGTACAAAGTGGACATCTGAAAGAGGTTATGGGTTTCTGGTCATCTTTCCCATCCTCAAGACTCACAGACCCCTGATGACTGGAGGACAGGCAAGGTCAGGGAAGAGTATTTCTGGTTGCAGCGAGTAAAAGCAGATTACTAGTGTCTTAGTTTTGATATTGGAACGCAAATTTTCTGTGATTCCCACACCAAAACAGCAGCAGCCACTGTCACACCTGGAGATCATGGGAGCAGTCATCTTCCAGGAACAGCAAACTGTAGTTGGAAAGAGAAGGTGCTCAGAAGAAGCAGTCTCAGTTTTGCACAGAAGACTGCATCTCCCTTACCTGAGAGACCTTCCATCCCAGTGTGTGAGAGGTGCATCCCCAATCACATTGTCAGGAAATCAAAGGGATTGATAAATTCTCAATTTCCATGTGTTTTTGCTAGAAGTAGATTGCCTATACATTGCTTTGATTTCTTATGATACTTTCCTTGGCTTAGCAAGGGGCTCTGCTGGTGTCAAATCCCAGAAAATTATTCAAGGAAAGAGACCTAAGAAGCCCTGGCTTGGACTATGAAAGCCTACCCAGAAGAGACACACTTAAATTCCCACAGTGATGCAGTTATTCTTTGCTATTTCTGTTTCCTTTAGGTACCATTTTCATAACAAAACTGCATCAGGGTATCATATAGTGGCTGCAGACAGATTTTTCAGAGCATTTGAAAAAAACCACAGTAAAATAAATGTCACTGTATTATGTGCATATCAACCTGATTAAAACAAAACATAAGAAATCCATATACCCCCAAAAATAAAACATCCTGGGAGGAGGCTCTGCATAATATAATTAGCACCTGAGACAGAAAAAGGAAGTGTGCACAGATGTCCAGAGATAATTTTGTTCAAAGGCACCAAAATGTCCCACAAACATGGGTTAAAAGGACATGTGAAGATCATTTATGGATTGAAAAACCTAAACCCAGAGTCAGATGTACTTCATACTGGCCTCAAAGTTGCACTGACAGACAATAAGGCAACTCTTAACGTTTTATCACATACATCCAAAACGTAATCTGACTCTCACACAAGAATTCATGTTTGTGATACAGGAAAAAACTCTTTCTCCAGAGCAGAGATGGGGTGGGCTTCCTAAAGAGCTCGAATGATCTAAGAGAATGCTCTTAGCCCCTGCTGTCAGCCTTCCTACACATACGTGGGCGAGCCAAGTCTTTTATGCATCTGAACAGCATTTTCATTAGACTGCAGATAGTTTCTTTCATACATAGTGCTTCTTTTCCTGAAGTAGTCATCACTGAAACACAAGTTCAGCAATATTGTAACTGTTCTCCATTACCTCTAAACTTAGGAATATATAACCCAAACAGGATAGTCAGCTACAAAAAGTAGGCATGCTGAGACTGTGGTCTGTATTTAGTTTTGTTAAATTGCAGATCGGCTAAAATGGAGCATTAAGTCTTATAGACCACATCTCAATATACCAGTCTTAATTATAAGGATATATTATATCTTTTGACAGACTAGTGCTAAAAATCTTCTTTAGAGATGAGGCAGACTTGTGATCTGGGGTTTCAGAAGGGGATAAAATAATTCTGTGAAAATCTGCATCACAGAAATAACTGAGAATCACTATATGAAGGAGGAATATCCAAGGGAACAGACTGAAGCTGTGGGAGATTGTCACTTGAATGGCCACATACTGTTAAACTTGGAGGACAACTTCTCCAGATCACAGGGAAATGAGGATACAGGCTCAGTTTCTTTGTCTGGGAAAGCATTGAAGTGGTGATGAGCAAAACATGTTCAGAGGGATGAGCTGTAAGGCACAGGCACAACCAGAACAAGTAGATTTACCACTACCCAGTAGTAGTCATGCCCACCTCTCAGTGAAACTCCACAGGGCTGTATAATATTGCTGGGCAACTTAACACCTAAGGGTTTTGACAAATTTTCCCTCAAAAATTTTGTCAGGGCTAGGGAGTTGTTGAAAATGTGATGGTAACAGACCCTCAGCTGCTCTGATCCACATCCAGCATCTTAGTTCAAATCCTCTTCCACAGGGTGCAGGGCCTTCTGTCAAAGCCTTTGTTGTCACTGTCACTTAACAAGGCTGTTTAGCTGCAATTTTGTTCTGTGCTCATGGTGATCATTAACAGAGCTGAGGATAGCCCTCACATCCTGACCCCTGGCAGTACAGCCAGACTTTTCTTTTCACTGTTTTATTGCTGTTCTGCTGAACGCACACGGCTGCTGTTAAAATCCCAGCCAGCTGCTAACAACTGCTGGGTTTTTCCCAGTTCATTAGGGGGCTTCAAATAGTTTTAAATCATGAAGCTAATTAAGCAGAAATAAAGACTGCCAAATGGTCTAGGCCTCAAACAAAATACACATCTAGAAAATGCTGACCTGGTAAAAGACTGCAGGAAAGGTCATCAAACAGCGCCTTAGTTCATCAGTTTCCCCTATGCATATATTTGAGTGTTATCTTTGTGAATTGATGTCTTGGTGCTCCTCAGTGCTGGCCAGGAACAGTAGTTTTTGGCATCACAGCCTACTGTTCAAATGGGCCAACCACAATTCATGCTCCTGGTTAGCCCATCAACCATGTCCTAGAGTATGTCAGGCACAGCATCTCCAGCCGGGCAAGGGAGGGGATTGTCCTGCTCGGCTCTGCACTGGGGCAGAGTTGACTCACGTTGAGTCCTGGGGGCAGTTTTGGGTGCCACAATATAAGAAAGATATTAGACTATTAGTGTCCAAAGGAAGTCAGCAAAGATGGGGAAGGGCCTGGAGGTGAAGCCAAATGAGTGGCTGACGTCACTTGGTCTGTTCAGCCTTGGAGAGACTGAGGGGAGACCTCATTGCATCTACAACTTCCTCGAGGGGAAGCAGAGGGGCAGGCACTGATCTCTTCTCTCTGGTGACAGGACCTGAGGGAAGGGCCTGAAGTTGTATCAGGGGAGGTTCAGACTGATTATTAGGGAAAGGTTCTTCATCCAGAGGGTGGCTGGGCACTGGAACAGGCTCCCCAAGGAAGTGGCCACAGCTCCAAGGCTGACAGAGTTCAAGAAGCATTTGGACAGTGCTCTCAGGCACATGGTATGACTCTTGGGGATGGTGATGCAGGGCCAGGAGTTGGACTCGGTGATCCTGATGGGTCCCTTCCCATACAGCTTATTCTGTGATTCTGTGACCAATGGCCTGCTGTGAAAAGCCATTTCCACACTTACACAATACTCCCGTACCCCTGGCAGAATGGATGTTCTAAGATATCTTCTCTGATCACCCTGTTAAGAGTAAGGTGCAGATCAGCCTGCACCTGTATCAGCAGCTACAAAAGGCAACCTTGATGTTTCACATTACACAGCCAGTTTTCATCTTGAAGGCCTGTAATAGGTATCTGAGTCTGGGGGCTATTTCTCAAGCACAATACAACCCCAGCACTTCAACACTGTGAGCTTCATGGTGCAAACAGCCACACACAGACATCACCCAACAGAGCTGGAAGCCATCTTTGATGCCTTCAGGCTGAATTAGCAGAGCAGAAGCTGCTTGCCTGGGACTGTTTCCAGTTGGCCATGTGGCTCGTGGCAAGTGCTATGCTCCCTTCAGGTGATTTACGCATCCCCTTCCAGCAGCCATCAGAGATGTGAGGAACGATGTGCTTCCATAACCATGCGGTCTACTACACACATTTCTCCTATATGTCTAATATTTGGGAGAATGCCTTTCTGTAGGAAAGAAAACTGAATGCATATTTCACCCTCTCATCTATTTGTGTGGGAAACGAATACAGCGCACTTTTTTCACAAGTGATAAAATACAACTGACATAATTCATAACTGCTAAAACCAGACTAAACTCTCTAAAGTGTTGTTATTATAATTATTATAATTATCATTACTAGTAGTAGTAGAAGTAATGCGATATTAAATATTGAACACCAATTCAGGAAAGAAACCATTATTTTTCGTTAATGTCAGACTTCAAGCACTTGACCATACCATGAGGGAAAAGCAAAAGACTAGATTTTTAAGGAATATCTTTAAAGAAACCAAACAGAATTAAGAGTTGTCAAATTGAGGGAAAAAATTTCTTTTCTTTTTTTCTGGTCCTTACAACTGGTATAAAAAATTACAACTCGTAAAAAAAATTAAAGTTGTAAGAAAAATACGGAAAGTGAACTGCTTTGGGATTTTAATTTCTCAGCTGCACTGGATTAAGAACAAAAAGGTTTTGTTAAAATTTTTAGATAATGTATTTAAAATCACATGAGAATAGAACCACTATATCACCAGTATTTCTAAGATAGGTGACAGACTGTAGACTGAAAGATAACAAGCAACATTTCATTAAAGTCAATGAGAGTTAAACAAAGAAACACCATTAGGAAAGAGATGCCAGGATTCTCCTGCTTCCCGAGAGTCTCAAACACATTTCTAATTTTGCTCTTCCTTTAGCCACTGTTTTACACACACACAAGTAATGCTTAGGGTCATGTGTTGAGTTGTGTGCAAGATGAGATCCCAGAGTGATCTGTAGACTGGATTTGGTTTTTAGAGGCTGGTAAATAAATATCTATCAAAAACTAACTCTCACAAACAATAAGAATGTAACTGTGCCAGGCACATCACAGCAAAGTGAACCTGAGACAGAGAAGGCTAAAGCAGAAAATCTTGTCCTTCACGCAGCTGAATGTAAATTTCTTTCCTCCAGGAACACATTAGAAGATGCATTTATCAAAAACTGAGGAGTAAATACAAATCTTTCCAGTAAATCCACTCCCAATGTGATTAAACAAGAAAACAAACTGCTCCACTAGCCAGAAGCCAAGACCAGGAAACAGTGTTTCCTGGACTTTCAACAACCCACAGTCCTGAATTTCAGTTTAATTCAAGGGTGAAAGTGGAAGCTTAGTGTGGTGGGAGACACAAACTTTCAGCTCCCTCTGGGGTAAACAAAACATGGTTTTGATCAAGGAGGGTCCTAAGAGTTTCTAGTTCAAGGTCTCTTTGTTTTTGCAAAAGCAATCACATTTGAAATTTATAAACTCATTTGTCTATGAGCTAGACATAGCCAAAAATGACAATATTCACATGAAAAGCAGGAAACTCCAAGATGTTTTCCGCCTTGTAGGAACACAACCTGTCCTGCCCAGCCCTCAGCTGTTGCTGCAGGTGTGGAGGAGCACTGTATCCTTTGTGAAAGGCTATGGAGTGCAAATCTTTACACAATCATCTCTTATGTACCAATAGGCAAGTCCTTGGGACTTCGTTCGGGTAGCACTGATTTACCAAGAGATTCTCAGTTCTTTCCAAACTGAACAATTCACATCCTCATCTAGCACCGCTCCAGCTCCCTGAACAGATATTTCAGTCAAATGCTAAGTGAGCTAACCAAGTAAATAAAGATCCCTGGAGTTCTGAGACGCTCATCCTCACCTTCCTGCATCAGGACCAAGCACTAACAGTAGGAGAAGGGCATTGAGTCAGCAGATCTTCACATTCTCTTGATGGCTGGGATGAAAAGGGTCAAACCTAGCTTTTAAATTTTTTTGTTCGCACCACAGGAGCTTGTGACAGGAGCCATGATGCCCTGGACCCTCTCTTTGCTAGAAGTTTTCAAACAAAAATACAGACTCCTCTTTCATGGGTATGCATTTGTTATATGTGGCACAGAGAGGCCAGACAGATAGGGCACAAAGATCTTAGTGACATTCATTTGGAACACCACAAATAATTCTTGCTGGCTTCAACCACTCAAAAGCACTCTGGCTGTCACAGAAATGCAGGCTGATAAAATCTTCATGCTGCAAAGCCTTATTTCCCTATGGGTGTATTGCACACAGGTCTAGAGTAGGGTTACAGCACTGGTGTATTGCTTGAACTAACCTAATTCTCTCCCATGGATTTCCATTTTCCTCCTTTTTCACTAAGGCAAAATTAATGATTCTTAAGCTTGCCAATCCACCCTCATTTGGAATAAGGTTTATTTATCCTGGCTTTGCTTTTATAGTTGTCTTTTCTTAGCTCCATGGTACTCCCAAAGAGAGGAGGTTTACAGTGCATTTTAATGGAGATTTTAGAGGTTTTGCAGATTCAGAAAGGAGAATCGTATCCACATACAAAAGGCAAGCTGAAAGCTGGGTGTTAGAGGGGACATCTCTTTTGTGTGCTCGCCAGAGAATGCAACTGAGACTCCCAAAAAACTCCCAAAGATTTATTAAAGCAATCGGTCAGCCAGATGAAATCTGCTGGTCACTTTTCAAGCAAAAAAAAAAAAAAAAAATCCTTACTGCATCCATTGATTGATTATACATAAACATGTATACACCTTCCCTTGGCAAGTTCCCTTCTGTTTTAAGAAACTATTGCCAGAAATGTATCTGTATAACTCTCACCCCAATCCTTTTCCAGTAACATGTTAACCCTTCAAGAATCTCTTTTTTTGATTTGTTGCATCTATTTCCTCTGTGATTAGCGCAATAATTAACTTGAATACCTGTTGGAGGCCAGGAACAAAAGCCTAGAGAGAAGTTAAAAGGATAATATGATCTTGATAGCACACTGGAATCCTAGGTTAGAGAGAAGAAAGATAAATTACAATCAGGTGAAGGAAATATACAGGAGACTAAGCAACCAATCTGATGAAAATCCTTAAAGATTTCACAAACATAGTGGGAACATGGAGAATAACCCAGGAGAACAGAATAATTCTATAGACAATCAAATATCTGAGTGGGACTTCATGGGGTAAATAGTTGGATAGGAGTAGGAGTGTAGCAGGAAATGAAAAAGACAAAGGTAGTGTATTGTATCTAAGAAACAAAGAAGCAAAGTAGGAAAGAAGCAAAATACAACAGAAAGAAACATTCTCAACAGGTTGCAAACAGTTTCAAGGCCCATTTTCTGAAGGAGCTTAAATAGGTAGATGACCAAATACAATGCTCTGAGGTGTATCTCCTATTCAGAAGAATAAGGCAGGGAGACTAAGTATCTGATAGAAGCATCCCCAAACCAAAATCTGAGGGATATGGTGGGCATTACCTCCCCATGTATCTTCCAGATAGCCAGTATCCTAGGGCTTATCATGCCAGTGAAGCTTCTAGGATATATTAGGTGATTTTATACTTATTTCAGAAGCAGAAGAACCTACTGTGAAGCAACTAATCCAGAACTCCTTCTAACTTCATCTAAGACTTTGAAATAACTAGAAGTTGTTGCTTAAGTCAATGTCGATAAAAAGCTTTGAAATTTTAATCCATTGGTAATTTCTTTCCCCTCTTATTTAGTTGTTTTTGGAAACTTGAATGGGAATCAAATTTCTAGACACACAGACTTCCTCCTATTGTAGATGTACTCTGGCCAGAAGGCAGAAATTGTCATCCATGTAAAAATCTACCGGAACTATAGTATTCACTCCAAAAGTGTTATCTAACAGTTGTATGGTGGGTCACAACTCACCTACACTGTTAGCAGATGCCAGTGCTAGTTTTTGAGTTGCCAATGCCATTTTCCCTAAAATCATCTCTGCTATGCTCTATCCAGGCTCCCATGTCACCCTGACTTGGAGTTCCCTTCTGTAACTCCCCCTCCTGCCACTCTCTATCTGTTTCTTCCCCCTTTGGCAGGCTCAAGTACTTTTTTTACCCTTTCAAAAACTTTTAGCCACCTATCATCAGAAGTGTGGTGGGATTCATTGCAAGTTCAGTGGCTATGAGGACTTGGTTCCTATGCTGACAGTTTTGTACTGCCACAGACATTTAAGCTGCTATGAGAATCTGCTAACTAGGTCCCATCCCGCTTTCTTCCCAAGAATCAGAAAATTTGGTGTTTAAAGACAGTTAAGAAAAGGGCATAACCTCCCCATCCCAAAACTGGACTAGTAGTAAACCTGTGGGATTTAGGTGTGCCAAGACCACCTCAACTTCTGTAGGCGATAGTGTCCAAAACACTGAGCTAAATTGTAACATCCCTAAAACAGTGGTTACCCCTGGGAATTACAGTGTAACAGTTCCTAAAACCATCCAGTTGGTGTAAGGAACAGAGCCCAAGGGACATCCTGTAGAGAGTAATAAAAATTGCATAAACTAAAAGGAAAACAAACACTAAATTCAAGCAGGCAAAACAATCTCAGTCCACCAGCTTGTCCAGCTTTTGTTTGCTGTTTCATGGAAACCTTCTCTAGAAAAGAAAACTACCAAAAATGCCACCACTACATCTTCCCCAAACCTTCAAATTCCAACCCAAAAATGTGTGTCCAAAGAAGCACATATACTACTACCAAAAGCTCTGAGAAGACAGAACAACCCACTTCTGTTTAAAAATACCACCACCACCAAAAATCAAAAAATCCAAACCAAACAGCAACAACAACAAACAATCAAATACTTGCATTTTGTCTGCACAAAAGACATAAATTTTAAAACCAATTTTAAAAAAAACCCCAGAAGTGTTCTAGTGTCTTTCTGGCAAGTGTGGTCACTTCTCAGTCTGGGGGTCCTTTTACAGATCAAGACGATTCTCATCAGGAACAAAACAAACAACATAAGGAAAGAAAATCTGTAAACCCTTGTTTTCTGCAGGAGTAAGACTCTTCTCTTCCACCCTGCAGTGCACTCTGTTTTTTCCAGGAACTTCATGCGGGTCAGACATGGCCCCAGATGAAAATTCCCCACACAGTTACGCTAACAGCAGTAATTTACAACCACTTCCATTATATATAACTCTCAAAATGGAAAGGAAGGTTGAGCTGACAGTTAATCTTCAAGCAATTTGGCAGTCATATGGAAGGTATTATGAACTTGAAATCACTCTTATTTGTTCTTGATGTCTTTGTTTCATTCTTTGCAAAGTTTAACATTAAAATCTATTACAGTTTTGGAGCAAGAGGAAGCCATCATACCTAATTTAAGGCCCATGAGTTCCCACAAATAGCAGGTATTACGGCTAGGCAAATACAAATTAATCCTACTGCACAAGTGAAAAATAGCTGATATGTGGTTTTTTCCCTCCCATGCATTGCCAAGTTTGTAAAAGAACAATTCAAGCAGAAACAGATGCAGCAGCTAAAAAAAGCAGTTGTACTGGAAATCACTTTTATGTGAACAATGCAACACAACCCCAAACCTTCACCAAATCTTTTCTGGGTACTCCTTTGCTTCTGTTCATCATTTATCTACTTAAATTTAAAAAAAAAAAGGAAGATAAAATTAATAGTTCAAACGGAGAGGGAGACTGACGAAAAGGAATATGGCGAGTAAGAGAGAGATTGAGGAAGAGGAGAGTGACGTCCAATAAGCAGGCTTATGGGCTCTAAGAACTTCGTATCAATAACTGTCAGAGTACTGAGCTAAAAATTATCACTCTAGTACACTATGGGAAAGCAGCTAATAAACTGATGAGGCCAAGATTGAAAACAGTTGCAGGGAATACATATTAAGCCTGGCTGAAGATACAATGGATCCCTGCCCTGGTGCCAAAACCACATGAATCTAATGACATACTCAGTTTATATGAGGACATACGACTCAAGAATGCCTCCTAGCAAGGGACCTCTGCCAAGTTGTTCTCTATTCACTCTGGTGACAGGATTTGCTATTAGTATCAAAACTGAACTCGCAGAAATTTTTTGCAGTTAGCTTTAAGCACACAGTTTCCTGTAGGTGAATAAGTGAACTATTTACTTACAATAGTTGTGGAATTTATTCTATCTATAGACTATCTAGAGACATATAGACATAAAAGCAAATAAAATATTCTAAAAAGCTAAGTATGCCAGGAAACTTAAGGGTTTTGTTGGGGGGCCCATAACAAGGATTGCCACTGACATCAGTTACATAGGGCATTTTGCAAAGCTGAAAACTAAGTTACAAATATCCACCACCACACATCTCCTTTAGCCAGTGAAAATAAAGTGACAGACTGTAACAGGATGAACTGGCAAGATGACCAACATTTTCCCTCAGTGTGCCTCTGCTCAAGTGTATTATTTATCTGTGTAATGGGACAAATTTCATTTTGAAGTAACAATTTAACAATGGTAATAAGAACTTACAGCATTAGCCCCAGTAAAATCAGCTGTCAGTAACACTGAGAGAGAAATGCATGCTGTGTAAGCAATTTCTCATTCATCACCATGAACTCGGTCAAGTTGATACAACTGGAGCTGGCAATGACTTTTATCTAGCTGGGACAAAGCAGCAGCTCCCTTGTCTGCAGGAAATCTGCCAAAGACCAAGACCTCCATGGCAAGACAGGTCCCAGAAATCCATGTCCATAGCTTAC
>WEIT01010452.1:5410-34951 GCA_013389985.1 Dryoscopus gambensis | reverse complement strand
AAAAGAACTGTTATTCCTATTCCCCATATCTTTGCATGAAAGCCCTTAATTTCAAAATTATAATAATTTGGAGGGAAGGGTGTTGCATCTTACATTCCAAGGGAGGCTCCTGCCTTCCTTACAAGACATCTGTCTCTCTCAAACGAAGACAATTTCCACCTTAGGCCCGGAGGGGGCCCAGGCCAACCCACCAGCTCCGAGGAGGAGGAGAGAGACCACATCCACAGAAGGACTCTCAAAACCTTCCAAGTTTCTCTCCTAGCAAGAGGTTTTATTATTTGGCATTATTATTCTTTACCCGTGTGTTTGTTAAATAAATAGTTTTTATTTTCTCTTTCACATTCCCCACGGAAAACTCCTCCCCCCCCCCCCCCCCCCAACCTGGTGGAGGGAGGGGCAGCTATAACCTGCCTTCCTTTGAGGAGACGCTCCTTTTGGACGTTTTCCCTGAATTTGGCCTGAACAGCCACAAGAAGCAACTGCAGTGTCTATCAACAAGTTAACCACACACGTAGCACTCCCACAGCAGTGCAGCACCAGAATCAACCATCAGTGACGATTAGGGACCTAAGAACTGGGTCTCACAACTGCCTCCTGTTACCCCAACCTTTTACTGCCTCCTCTCTGCTCTCCCTGTTAGCTGGAGGCATCAGTTTCCTTTTCCTTTGAGACAGGGAATCCTTGAGTCAATACTTCATCTCTTCCACAGGCTTGCAGCTGCAGTGTGGGAGGCCCAGCATTTGTGTGACTGCCCTGCCTAAATAGGCCCCAACCTCCACTTTCCAGTCAGCGCCTGAGGGGACTTTACGGCCCTGGGCAACCTCGATGGGGACTCCCACCCACCACTTGCCATGGGCCCCAGCTGCAGCTCAGGTCAGGGTGCACTGCCCAGCTCTGCCCTGCGTCAGACTCTCAAGGTGGGCAGCCTGGCTCCAGCCTGCCCTTGGGGCCTTTCTCCTCAACAAACCTTGGACTCAGTGCTGCAGGGTTCCACTCCAGGCCTGTCTCCTGCTGCTCCCGGCTGGACACTGGCCATGTCAGAACTGCCGCTGAAGCCTGTCACCTGCCTGCCTGCCTCAGATACCAGGGGACAGCACCCCATCCATAAGGCTGTAAGCCTGCGATGGGGTCACCCTGTCTCTCAGCTCAGCCCAGCACATAGACCAGCCGTGCTGGCATGACAGGGAGGGTGTGAATCAAACAGCAGAGATTATAAAGATGAAGAAAAATTGGCAAAAGAGCATCTCAGCCTCCCGTGTGTTCTCTCTCCCAGGAGTAGCACAGCACCTTTGAGCCAAGCATCTGTTAGTTCCTGTCTAGTCCAAGAAAACTGGCAAACCCAAGTCCTGCCATAACTCAGAGGCTAATGAATCCTCTAGCACTTGCTGCTGCCAGAACTCAGAACTGCCTGCCCTCTGCAGTGTTATTTTTTCCTCTAGTGCTAGATCATCCTGGAATGGATGGTTCTGCTTAGATTAACCACAGGATTGCTCATGCTGTAAATTAAAGATTCCTTTCTGTAGCTTTGCATTTTCTGGTCTTTGTGCCACAAATCTCTCTTGCCGTGTTGCTGATATACCTGGCACTTGGCAAATCATTTTCCTAGAAACATATTTCTATGGCTACAGCTGTGTCCATAACTAACTTGCCGTCACAGCTTGTGTCTGTAATCCTTCTATGCTCTTTTGAAGCTAGCACAGTTCTGTCAAATGGCTACTGCTCTCCCCTGATGAGCTCCACAAGCAAACAGCAAGGCACTTTTAAAAATTTCTATCCTCAAGCTCTGTAATTCCACTATCTGGTTATAAGGCCTGCTATCTAGAACAAAAATGCTAGATACCTACCGATCTGCATAAGATATATCGAACGCATCAGACCCACAGTTCCAGTGGCTGTCCCTTTCTCTTCTCATTTTGCAAGCAGGGCTGTGACAAATCCTTGTCTCTCCAGGGGCAAAATGACTTTCCTGTAATAGGCAACAAAATCAAGGGTTGATTACTTTCTCTCACGCTGAAGCTTTCTCCCTTCTGACACTGGATCTTTTTTGTTCTCTTTTTTATTTTGTATTTGGATTGCAGTCAGAACTTCTAATAGCACAAAAAGATGAATGCAATCAGTCATAATAGCCCTGCTAGCCAGAGCATCAACACCATACTTGACCTTTATTTCGATAAGAAAGCAGTTGAAAAAATGTTTTATTTTTCCCCCAGAACTCTGCAACACAACTCAAAACAAAACTAAATAATTTGCTTTTTCTACAATTTCAACCATTCTATTAAACAAAAAGTGATGTATGGTCTTTTAACTGCTCACTCTGAAAGCACAACACAAACCACACAGCACCTCTTATTTTTGTAAAGAACATCCTCCTGTCAGTGGACAATCTCATTCAAGATTTGTAACAAGTGTGCTGACAGCCCCATCACACACTCTTGGAGTTAATCCCTCCAAAGACTCGCAGTTGGAGCAGGCTATGTACTCACAAGCATAATCGTAGGAGAATATCTTCACAGGAAGATAACCTGCCTATCAAACCATGCCAAAGAAATGTTCTAGAGACAATCTGCCCTCTGACCCTTGCTAGATGAACTTAGCTCATATTTTATTTCTGATTGCACGGCATCATGACAAGAGCTAGGGTATGAATATGGAAAAGATTTCCTGAGATTTCCATCGTCCAGAATGCTTTTCGCGACATGAAAATGACAGGGCTTGTCAGCACCTCCTCCCAACCTGTACCACCTCTCTCTCTGTCACCTAAAAGGAAGTCAGAATATAACCCAAAGAAATGACAACCAGCCCTCTAAGCATGTGGTCTGCAGAGCAGTCGTGATAAAAAAGCACAAGCCAAGGGGAGGAAAGAAACTATTAAATAGCTGAGAGATGACACATTTCCTCATTAGTCCAGCAGACACCTTATCAGCAGGTATTCCCTTACATTTCAGCATGATTTGTGAGAGCGAGGAGTGGAGCCGCACAGGATAAAGGGGTGCCGGGGGATCTGCCATCACCATGGTGATGCAGGCATACCACTCACACCTCAGCAGCCTTGGTCTCCCTTGTCTCAACAGAACCCAACAAGACTTCTTTTTTTTTCCCCTCTAACAGATTGTGATTGAGTCACTGCACAGAAGCAAGAGAAACTTTTCCCTTTACTCTTCAGCTGATGTTATGCCCTGAATGGCTTTTATACTGTATGAAGTACACGGGATTAAGCCACCAGGCACCCACATCCCTCCACCTTAACCACTGCCCTGGAGAACACCTGACAGAGATCAAACCTGTCTTAAGTACTTGCCTAGAGAAAAAATGCATGCAGACCATAAGCAGCCTGTGACATACTAAGAGGCGATATGCAATCAGACAGCAAGGGAAAATGCTTGGCTATACCTTGTAAAGAAAACTCAAGTATGTGTAGAAATAATAAGCACTTAAAGAATGGATGGCTTTCCACTGGCAAGGCTTGGCACCTCGAGTCACTGAAGAGCCAGTGGAAGTGGGTACACCTGCCACTACACCAGTGGTTCCATCTGGTGGTTCCATCTCTGAGGTCACATCAATGGCATCATAGAAGTGACTGGCTGGCTCCTTACCAGCAGCTCAGCCTAGGCACCCAGCATTAGCTGGGAGAAGGAAAACTTTGTGGACTTCTTGCTGGCCCATGAGCAATATCTACCAAAAACAAACAGTTCTTTTGTTGACTGTCAAGGGTCGCGTGGCCCCTTCTTTCCCACCCCTTCTCACAAAGAGGTGCCATCTCTTCAGCACTGAAGGGCTGAAGGATTAGGATGAAGAGGGCCTGCCTTCTGTCAAACTGGTGCCTTCCCCATGTGGCAAGGGACATTCCCATCAGCTGTCCTGCCCTCCCCAGATGGGAAGGGACACCCATAACCATGCAGAAAGTGACCTGTCCAACCACCACTGAAGCCTTGACTTAAAACCATCACCAGCATCAGCCCCACCACTGCCCTGAGTCACACCACCACCACCAGCATTCCTGCAGTTGTTTCTCCACCACCACCAGCATTCCCACAGTTGGAATTTGTCCTGCTGGGCACACAGCAGTGCTCCTACAGCCATCCCCTTCTCCTGCCCATGCTCACCCAGCTGGTTACTGGAGGCTGTCACAAGCCTTGCTGAAGTCAGAGCAAGTGGCAGTCACTGCTCTCCCCTCGTCCCACTAGGAGAGTCACCTCCTCAAAGCGAGGCTCATGCTTTTCCCAGCACAACCTGTCCTTGGTGAAGTTGTACTGTCTGGTCACTGACACCTTGTCCTTCACATGCCTCCAAGCCATCTTCTGGCACATATTGTCCCTAGTCTTCCCAGAGAATGAAGGAGGGGTGATCACCTCTTCTAGGTTGGTTCTAGGATCCTCTTATTTGACTATCTTGAAGGTGGGCCCAATGCCTGCCTTTTTCAAGTGCTCATGAACTTTCCTTCATTGTCATGAACTGGAAAGTGACAGCCAGCAGCCCTCAAAGTGACTTCCATCAACTCTGCCAGCAGTCCGGAATGCAGATCCCTTTCATCACTTGAATTTGTGGATTCCCATTTGGCTTAGCCACTCCCTAACTGCACCTCCTGTAAGCAATGCTTTGTATCATGGGCACTGCTGGTAAGCTTGGCAACTGGGAGGCTTAGGGACACACCTTACCCCTGGGGATCGAGGGAAAGCATTTTTCTGCAGTTTATTGATCTGGTTTCTTCCTCCTGATGACTCTCCCCACCTTATATATGCTGCTGGAATTTTGCTTCTCTTCTGACTTGGTCAAATACGTTTCCTTTCAAAGGAGGAGAAAGAATTTAATCTCCTGGGTTACAGGATGTAACTCTTTGCTTCCCTTCAACTTCTTTGAAACTGCAGTGATACCAGAACAGTTACATCTTACTTTCTCCAGCTTCAGGATATTTGCAGAATCTTTTTTACCAACAGTACCCCTAGCCATTCCGACAGCAGTCTTACCAGTTTGTCGTGAAATTCTGATGACTCTTTCATTACAAAAATACGTTTTCTGAAAAGCACAATACAGAAATTTAATTCAAAATCCTCCATTATTTCTGACCAGACTGCAAACAGAGCAAGACATATCTTACAGAACTGCAAGCTTAAATAACTATTTCTGTATTGAACTTCTAGACATTGAAACTGTTTTCTTCACCCAGTACTGTGTAGAAAATCATCCTTTTTAACTCCCATATGTACTTCACTGTTACTAGTTTTGGTGTTCAAAACAAGAAATGGGTTTTGTCAAGAACAAATAGAGCTTGATTTCCCTCTAGCTTGCATCCGTAATCTCTTTGGTATGATACGAACTATTCTCAACTCTACTATCTCCTTCCTGAATATTAGTAATCAGAAAAATTTCAAAGCTGGGCAGCTTTTTCTAGCTGTGCTCCTTTTACTTCAAAACAAGATAGGCATCATGTGCACAGCATTTTTTCAGCTTCACATTTATGTACATGTAAATAACAATATGGACAGATCAAGATGGGATTAACAACAGGAAAAATTTGCTTTTGGGCTCAGATGAATCATACTTTTAGAAAGATACTGGAAGGTTCTTGCAACTAGAAAAGTTTCTAGCTCCATGTTTTTTTAGAAAAAACATATTAATTCCACATCAGTTGCTTTGCTTCCCTTTTTGTCCTTCCATGCTGAAAGACAGGTGCGATGAAATTTTTATTCGTTATTCATACACACTGCAACAGTAGCCCTTCTGGAACTGTTCAACAGTACAGCCTCAACATTTTGATGGGCATTGCTCTCCTAAAGTTGGTTAAATAACTGCCTTATTTTTGGGAACAACATATTATCAGATTTCAAAGTGTACCTCTGAATAACACAGGTTTCCACACAACAAGAAGAAAAGTGTTTAAAAAAAACCAAAAAAAAAATCAAACAAAAACCCCCAAACCCCAACAAAAACCCCCCAATTCCAAAGCCTAAAATTACTAATCTTTATGCATCTAAAACAAGCAGGCACACGAAGATTATTTTGGGCTTATGGTACAACTTGGACAGCTCATAATATGCCTTCTAGAAGCTTCTACCCTGATTTAAAATGCACAGGAAAGGTTCTATGTCCAAACATACAGTTTCCAATACCAACCAACCCATTTACCTACCTCAGAATGTCAGGAAAACATTCTCACCTTTGAGGAGAAAAAAATGAAAAAAACAAACAACGATTTAGAATCCATTACGGAAAAGCCCCATATAACCTCAGATTAGATCCAAGATCTGATTTTATCTTCAAATATTCAATGGCCAACAAAAGAAACAAAAAAGAGGAACACTCACTGTGATTCTAAAAGAATGTGTTCTATCCTTCATATTTAACTCACCTAGCTAATGGAGGTTTTATACTAAGTTAACAATAATGTTGCTTTAGAGAAGTTATCTTAAAAAAAAGTAGCAGATAAGGAATATATATGGCCCAAAAATAGAATTTTTTTTCTGTCCTTGGAGAAAATTTTTAAGAAAAAACCATAAAATAGGACTGGTAAGGGATTTTTTTCTGCTTGAGTGGATGATAACTTACACATACATAATGTTTTTGGGGAGACTCTTATGTGAAAGGAACGGCACAGAATAGAGACCTCAGTCAGTAAAGGAGGATTCTAAAATCCCTTATTCAGCTGACACTTGAAACTATAGATATGTAAGAATTCTGCAAGTCTTGACAATATTTAGATGCACGAGAGTTATTTCTGCACATCCACAGAAGTATCAAAAAAATTTAAAATAGACTGATCGTCTTGGACTATTGTTCATGTGTCGACACAAATGAGAAATGACACATTCTTTTGCCTTAATCCTTGAGAGCTCACTCTTGTCATAAACCTCAGAGCTCACTGGGTATTTCTCAACAACACCCATGCCCCACAAGATTACAGCTTTTTTTGAAAGTGAGTTCACAGGAGAGGTAAAGGCATGAAGCACTGCCATCAAAAAAGAGCTCTAACTTAGGAAATAGGATTCAGAAGTTCAACTCCTTCCTCATTTCTTTTCCACAATTAACTATTCCTCAGGCAAAGCCTAAAAATAATTTTTCACAATACAACAGATTTAAAAATGGTAGCTTAATCTCTCTGAAATTTAAGTGTAAATGGAGTACTATTTAACAGTTTCAATAGAAAGACATTACAAAACAATATAATCCAATTCAGGTTTCAGGAGTATGCAAAAGTAGAGCTTTTGTTACAGTATTAATCTAACTCAGTACAGCACCCATGAATATATTTTTGCTGTTCAGACTTCTAATGAAAACTTGAATCTCCCTACACAATCTAAAATAGTCAAGAACACAAAAAATATCCTTTCTTCACTATAGCAGCACAACTGTAAACTTTCACAAATGTAGGGTATAATACAAATGGTAGTCCCCTTGAAGTGTTTATATCCTCTTTCCTCCAAAAACCAGATGAATTTTCATCATAATGAATTAAACTCATTTAATCTAGATACTAGATATTTATATGAGGCTACTTCAGTAATTTCCAGATGGCAGTCTTTAATCATTGGAACACTAAGATTCCCTCCCTCCCCGCAGTGTCAATCTCTGTACAAAAAAAAAAAAAAGGCAGTTCATTTTAAGATACTTTAGTTTCACTTTGAAGCACGCAAAAACGCTAGTTGGAATATAACACTAACAGCAAAGGTGGCAGTTTCTATTCCTAGCCTTCCATGTATCACACAAACTAACTCATACCCGACTTACTTCTAGGACTTTGGCCCGAGCAAAGCACATATGTCAGTTTGCTTCTCACAGTTCTTCCATATGTCACATACACAAACCTCTATAAAGGAGACAGCTAGATACAGCTTAAGGAAAAAATTTTAAGTTTCTCTCATTTCAGTCACCCTTCTACTTGGAATCCACAGCTTTTGCATTCAGACTGCCAGTAAAATCCAGAGGCACATACATCACTAACCTCCAAAACTGCCCATTTTTTAAAATGGGTGTTGCCCACATTTAAGGATGAGGCTTTTCTGATTAAACATCATGGATCACTGTAATTTTAACAAACGGGGTTGGCTGTGGATATTCATTCACTCTTTCTGTGGCATTGATTACAATGGAGAAAGACCAGAACAATTTATCACAAGGTCTCAAGTGAAAGCATGTCAATTCATAGTTAGGTGCATCCCATACAAAAAGTCTTACGTTATTTAACATCAGCTTTTCCTGTTGCTTCAGCTTCTTTTTTCCTAGGTTTTTCTACAATTATCAGTGCCATGGAAAAAAAAATGGCTAATGAAGGGTCTAGAGAACAAGTCATCTGAGAAGTGGCTGAGGGAGCTGGAGTTGTTTAGCTGGGAGAAAAGGAGGTTCAGGGGGGACCTTATCACTCTCTACAACTGCCTGAAAGGAACCTGTAGCCAGGTGGGGGTTGGTATCTTCTCCAGAGCAACAAGTGACAGGATGAAAAGAAACTACCTCAAGTTGCCCCAGGGAAGATTTAGGTTGGATATTATCAATTTCTTCATTGATAGGTTTGTCAAGCACTGGAACAGACAGCCCAGGGAAGTGGTTGAGTAACCATCCCTGGAAGTATCTAAAAGATGTGTCAGTGTGGCACTGAGGGACATTGTTTAGTGCTGGACTTCGTAGTGTTGAGTTCATAGTTGAACTTGACGAACAAAGGGGTCTTTTCCAACCTAAATGATTCTATGCCTTTTTCTTTCTCCCAACAAACCTAGCAGATTCCTTCTTCCATGTTTCGAAAAACGATTACAGCAGCACCAGCAGAAGAGGGAGTAGAAAAGCAGGAGAAAAGTTAACAAAGGGGATGAACTCAGCTTGCGTAAATGCCCAGACCACCCTGCACTACAAAACAACTGCAATAGCTGCCCAGAGGAAGCAAATAAAATGGTGTGCCCTTTTTGGATAAGCATTTATCCAAGAACAAGTTTTAAAGAATCAAGCATCAACTCTTTCTTCCTGGAAAGGCATTCAGATTTCTGTACCAAAACAGAATAAAGAGACTTTCAAAATATTCACACAAAACATTAAGTTCATTCTGAAGGGGAAAACATAAAAAGGAACAAATAAATCCCAATATGAAAACTTTAGTCTTATCCTTAAGGAAAGGCCACTCAACAAAAAACCTGCAGACTCTGCAACATCACATCATTTATCTAATGTTATTTGTCTCAGATCTTGGGAAGTTTGTTTTAAATCCCAGCTTCTAGAGAGCAGAATCAAGTGGGAAGGGTACTTTTCATTCAAAAATAAAGCAATACTTTTTTATATCCTAATTTTGTGGAGAGTTTGGCCATACCTAGTAGAGGAGGGGGGAAATTCCAAACTCTTTAATATTTCTTGATTTTATACCAAAACTGCATGACTGTTTTTTGTTCACAAAGATCACAGATGGCATGAAACAAAATATATGAATTTATTATTGCACCATTCTAGATTCATAACCAGTCAAAGGGTCAGCTGTGGCATGGGGTGCAGCCAAACTGTCTGCTTAAGCTGTGTATTCTTCAGAGCACTGAAAATCCAGACTCTTTCCTACAGTTTTGCCACAGCTTCTGAGAAGCCTTAGAGCAGATATGCCTGCCTACTCTTGCTGAAGAAAAAACACCCTCAGTTACAAAGAAATTCAGTTGTACTCCTCAATGCCTTGTGAAAACATTGCTGATCAGTCTTGGTGATGCATACAGAAATTAAGTCTCGCCTCCATAAGGGTATTCTCTCCATCACAGAAATTAAACTGAAAGAAAGAAAACCAGAGTGACTCCTTCTCAAGCCAATAGAAGAGATCGGTGCTAGGGACATTTGCAGGGCCATGGAATTCTTTCCTCTGCATTTCACCTTTCCTGGCCCCTCTAGTTCCAGGGACAGCTGTGACATTAACATCCACTCAGGAACTTAGGTGATGTCTCAGCAACAGACATAGGCTGAGGTTCTTTCATATTTCCTTGTCATGAGAAGACCATCTGAATTTGTTTTCACATCTCTCACTAGAAAGTACAGGAAATACAAACGCTAGAGTAAAAGTGAGCAAGGGGCCAGCAGGTAGCAGCCAACATAATAAAAAGTACCAAGAGAATCGGAAGTAGTCATTCATTCATGTATTTCCAGTGTAAGATGAAAAACTGTGCCAACTACAAACTCCACAAAGCAAGTTGTATTCCATCAATGCCACAGGGAGTAAAAGGTCTGGCTGGAAAATAGAGATGAAGACCAATATCATTATTATAACAACACAAATAAATGGCTCCATTAATAGGCACCTGTTTAGTGCTTAATATTGCAATAGTACATTTTTGTTGCTCTTCCATAGAAAAGCTGTGCAATACTAAACAAGGATTTTTTTACTGTATGGGTGACCATGCACTGGAACAGGTTGCCCAGAGAAGTTGTGGAGTCTCTCTACCTGGAAATACTCAAGAACTGTCTGGATGCAATTTTGTGTAATGTGCTCTAGGATGGCCCTGCTTGAGCAGGGAGGTTGGACCAGATGACCCACTGTGGTCCTTTCCAACCTGACCCATTCTGTGATTCTGTGATTTTCATTATTTCACCATAAAAATTTAAAAACCATCCTTAAGTTAAAAGCCTGCACCACTAGTGAAATCAGAGTGAGCTGGGATGACTGTAAACATATTCTAGCTATCCTTTTCAGCTGCCCGTTGTTGTCTACAACAGATTCCTACCATGACTGCTTAGCCAAGGGAAGGTCTCACAAGACTGATTTGTCCTCATCTATAAGTAAAACCAGCCAGCTTGATGTTAACTGTGCTCAAGCGTGAGTCTCCAGTTGCAGCTCAGATTATAACATCAGCAAACCCAGATGGTACCCAGATGCTGCTCAGTACTGAGCCCAGCCTGCTTTCTCTTCCTCCCTGGTAAACTTTATTTCCTTCTCAGGCAGGCAAGCAGGCAGGCAGGCAGGCAGGCACAGCCTTGCAGAACCCAGTTCAGCCAGAACAGCCTAAGTTACTCAGCAAGAGGCCAAGCTCACATGGACAGAAAGCCCTGTGTGCCCAACCTGTGAATGAATGAATGAACGAACGAACGAATGAACGAACGAACAGTTTCAGCCAGTGTATAGGCCTTTGGAATCAGAGTAGGTTTTGTGGGATGGCTGACAGAAGCTGATGGCTTCCTAGTATGGAAAGGACCGGTCATATCTCTCCCTCACCCCATCCTACATGGGACAAGGTCTGGCAATTATTCATTTCACTATGGGGTTAAAAGAGTTCAATGAATAACCTCAAAACTACCAAAACATAGGAGAGTTTTCTGCCAGCTGGCAGGGATGATTGCAGCCAAGTGTCAGGAAAAGCAGGTCCATCTCTTTTAGTGACTAAGTGTTAATAGGCCAGCCTAGCCCCTCATAGCATGGTATCCTATGTCTTGAGGTGAATTGCTCTACATAAAATACAATGTATTGTCATAACAATAAGAACCAAGAGAGCATGAGAAGTTTTGAATCCACAAAAGAGCTGCTTTTATCTGTATTACCCAGAGGCTCAGTTAGGCTCAGCCCTTGTGCTATTTCCCATCCTCTGGAGCCACTGGAAACTCCTCTCTCTGAGGTTCTGCCCCTCTACCTAACATTTTCTGAAGAGTGCTAGGTCTTTGAAACTCTCCAAGACATCTTAGCTTCCCTCAGTCACAGCCAGGACAGCCAAGCTATCCTGGGAAATATCTACCATTCACAGTCCATTGTTGACTGAATCTGTCATTGGTGTTTGTCAGAAGACGTAAATGTCAGGATGAATATGCTATCCTGAATGTATTTTCTGGAAAAATCATTAGCTAATTAATATTATGTGCAGCAAACAAAAACTTGTTCAGCACATGGTATTTATAAATTACTCCCTGCAACTACGAATCTGTCACACTAACAAATCAGTTAATTAAGTCATTTAGTGATCAGAGCCAGGAACTCAGATCAGAGACTGCTGAATACTGATGTAATCAGCAATTCAGTTGCTGCACAATAGCTCAAAACATACCATTTTGCACCTTGGCAAAACTCAACATACTCATCCATGAAAAGGATGCCTTGCTTGCTTTGCAAACATCCTGCACATTTAAATTAGCTTTGCAAATAAGAACATCTAAACATCAAGAGTTTCTCCCAGATAGCAGATTTTATCTTTTAAACACTAGTAAGAGATGTTTTTCAAGAGAAGATTTAACTCTCCTGCACAGTTCCAACCTGGTAAAATGCCATATATTTTCCATATGCTAATTATTCTTTAGTAAAGGCATTTAATGAAAACAAACCTATTTTTCAAGCAAATGGATAACAGACCTACACATGTGAGAGGTAATAGTACAAATTTTAGGCTATATAATCTGAATTTGCTGTCAGGATCATGCTGAAATTGCTCAGTAGTAAAAAAAAACCCAACTCCCTCACAAAACTTGAAAGTTTTATCTCCTGATGACACAATAAGGTAGGTACCAAAGCAGAAGTAAGCTGGTCTAACTGCCAGAAATTGTAAGCAGCCAAAATGAACATGTTGCTGTTGGTTGTCAGTACCATGCCACATATCTGAGAACAAGAGAAAGGGAAGTGATACCAGTGGCCTTGCAGCAATGGGAGGTGGTGATAGGGTGGTGATGAATAATAATCATTAGCATGACAGAACAGATGTTGCAGGCTTGTGGTTTCACTTCTATATCCACCCTTCACATGCAACAAATGACATGCACGTAAGGCCGTGAAAGAGCAGAGATGCATGGGAGATTTGGGAGCTCTCTTGTCTTCCCCTCACATGCACACCCTGGCATAGGTCATTCCCAATTTCAATTAAGATAAATTCATGCCATAAGGGCTGTGATGTGGCCCACATTTAGCTTTCTGTCTGCCTACCAGAGACACTGACATTCCCACAGCTGACTGAGGAAAGCTGGATTTCAGAGCTAGGACATGGCCTGAAGACAACAATTTGCACTAACAAGGTCACCAGAAACAGCTCTGCTGGATTTGTGTAATACCCACCTCCCATGCGGAAGTGTTCAGCCAAAGCTCTCCAGGTGGGGAAAATGGAGGGGGTGGAGTGATAAGACAACTAATATAACTTCTTACAAGAGTCACTATTTACACCTCTATACAGTTACATTGTCTACTGGGGAAGATCACACTGTTTATGTTCACACATCTAACTTAGGTGGTTGAATGATAAATCTAGACTTTCTGGACAAGGAAACCAGATTCAGAATAGGCCTGGTTGTTTTGGCTTGTAATCACAACTGACAAACAAGAAAAGAAATGGGGTGAGCAATTTTTCAGCAGTGAAAAGCTTTAGATCCTCAGAGAAATAACACTACAACGCCTGCTTTATTCAACATTACACCTCTGACTTCCTGTCCCAGTTATACCACCTTCGTTCAAAGGCACTGTTCCTTCTGTCTCTGCTTTTACCACCCCAGTCAGCTGGTCCATTTTCAGTTCTTCTTCAGGTCTCAGTGCATTTGGGCTTACCTTGCTGGGCACTCCAGTGTTGTCTAGGACCTAAAAGTATCCTTGTGAGTAATAAAGAGGAACGTCCGGAAGGTGAGGAATGTACTTTGTAGCAGAGGCAGTGCTGTCAGTCATGATCCACTTACAGGAAAATGGGGGTTATCAGCAAAGGGGCCTTCACTGAACTACACAGACCTCTCCAGTTTCACGTGTGGGATGGCCAAATTCCTACTTCAGGCATCTAAGCAGAATGACTCAGTTTAGAAAGTGTTGCTAAGACCTGCCAGCATTTCTCCCTGTCAGAGCAGGCTGTCTCATCTCATCTAATTTATTAATGTTTCTCAAATTTGATTAAATAATCGAAGAAAATATCTCTTGAAGAGCATCCCACTGAAGTACACACCGCAGCTGGAGAGTCTCTGCATCTCATATGGTGATTGACACATTCCCAGCCTTTCTGTGACAAGGACCTCAGATTTTATTCTCATTCTCCAGAAAGAATCTTTATCCCTCCCCATACCTGTACTCTTGCACTTAAAGACAGAATTTTTCTCTTTTCCTGACTCATTCTTCTATGGAAACTGTTTTCCCACCTGTTTGTGAAGGACCATGCTGTGACTCCAGTGATACGATTAGTTAACCATATTACAGGAGATCAAGCAATTGTATATAACTGGACAGAGAATTCACTGTTCCTCTGATCAAGGAGTATTGAATCTTAGAAATGTATGATGTGTTTATGTTTTTATTGCTGCTCTGAAGTGGAGGGACACTACCCCTTCTTGCAGAGGCACAGACAGCTACTGTAGCCGTATCTAAGTGACTGGGGTCTTGCAAACTGTCCCACAGTTTTGATCTTCTTGATGTCCATATGAAAAGCCTTAAAAAAAAAATATGAGGCACATCAGAAAATGTTGTGTGCACAGCTCTTGTCTCAGCAGTCATGAATGTTCAGGGCTAGCAGCTGCACTTGGGAAGTGATCCTGGTTTAAACACACCAAGTGTGACCAGTATCCTCTCTGAAACAGACATCAAACTATTCCTGAGTTCTTAGGGTATGTGTGCTGCTTTTGAGTTTAGGTCACAACACTGGGTAGCTGACAAATATTACATGAAACATTCTCCATCCCACACTCTTCAGAATTAATTCTGTAAAAGCCTTTGCAGTTTCTATGGGAGATGGCACATCCACCCCTGCTCTGCTCTGCTCACCCTCGGGTGGTCTCCCACTTCAGTCCTCAGAGGATTCCACCTCCACTTACTGCTGTTATTTATTCATCCCCAGTGGAAGGTGAGGGGACTTCACTCCCACCTGAGACAGAAACAAACATACCAAACACCATTCAGCATGATTAAGAATTGTGCTCCCTTTTTCCAAACCAGAATTCATACAGTTGAAGATGACCAGAATGCAGCTGTGCTGTTCTACATTCATCTAATCCGGGTTTGTGGAGGAAAATAGGCACAGAAAGAAAGATTTCCCTGGGGAAGGCATCACATCTAGAGCATTATAGTCCTGACATCACCCCATGACAGCAGTGTTCATCTTTCCTTTTTGTACTATGCCTGCAATGTTTATATACTAAAATCATCTAACAGCACAGCCTACTGACTGTTCTCTCCATCAGACAACTAACTTATTCTCCTGAGATCACATTGAGAACTGGGAAGTAAAAAGCAATTTGAGACAGTTTTCAGAAATTTTCCTCTGTGGTTTGATGTCCAGGCTATGTGTTTAGCCAGGTGAAGGTCTGCCTCTTCCTAAAGCTGTAGCTGAAGAAATAACCGACAGCACCTCTGCTATCCAAGGTGAAAATTCCAAACCATTTCATTTGTACTTACTGCTCCAAGTGAGCTGCCCACCATCAGACAGGGAAGCAGAGTAACCAATTAGCTGAATTCTCAGCCTCTTTCTGATATGTCCATTACTGGTCAAACTCTTAGAGGGTGTAAATCAAATTTCCATAGGTATGTCCTCAGGAGCATGCCACTTCGCACTTCACAGAACCTTGAAGCCCAGAATACAGGCAAGATGAAGACAAAACTGATTATTTAGAAGAAAGAAGTATAACAGGAATTTTCTCCTCCACAGCTGCAAATGGTCACACTGGGACTTCATGCAGTCTAGGTCTATGCAACCAAAATCTCAATACACCCAGCTCTGTACCACTTCAAATGATACCCTGAAAGCCCTAATGTGGTGTAGCTGGAATTCTCTCCACTCTTCCAGTTTATTTGGAGTTACTAGGTATTTATTCTGATATACTCTTAACACTGGACATGTAAACAAACAGGAATTCATTATGGTGACCCTGTACAAAATCCACCCTTGCTGTTTTCCCCAGAAGTTAGATTTGTGGTTGAATTTTCAGAACCCATAAATATTTATAACAGGCTTTCAACGTTTTTTTCCAACCACATCTCTTAGTTTGTTATGCTACGTGTATTTTCAAGGTGATTTCTCACTTGCAGAAGCAGGTTAGAAAAATTCCTTACATCCAAAGTATCACTTGGCAGTTAGAAAGCTCTATCAAGTGACCACCACAGAAGATTCCTAAATTACTGGTAGTTTTTAGGAAAAATGTGGTAATAACTTTAAATTATTCCAAATTAAATAGGAAGAGAATTTATCTTCATCAGGTTGAGCAACACATTGTTAAAAAAAAAAAACAAACAACAAAACAAGAAAACAAAAAAAAACATTTAAAAAAGGACACAATAAAAGGAATAAACAGGGAAGCCACAGGAAGACAATCAATCATGGAAGACTCATTTTGTCCCTTCCTAATTTTCCTCTGTAAGTCATAAATGTTAGTGAAGCTACTAGAGGGATCACTGCCACCCTTAAATTCATTACTATTGGAGGGAGAAAAGGAAGTGAAATTGAGTAAAAGTCAACACAATTTGAATGGCATTGTCACACAGCAACACAAGACAACAAATTTTCCCTGCAAACTACTGTTGCTCTAAGATAATAACTCCTGGAGTTACCCTAATTAAGACCAGATGAATAGGAGCTGAAAATGACGGAATACTTGTCCTCTGCACTCAGCCCAATCAGCAGTCACACTGGAATGACAGAATAGGACCACAGACAAAATGCTGTGCTCACAGCCTGTCAGAGAAAGGGAAATCTTTCCATTTCATTCTCTGCTCTAAGTCTCAGCCCACAGAACACCTCTGCTGGAACTCAGTCTGTTAAGGACTGCTCTATTTGGAACAGCAGAAGCATACTTCAGACATACAGGCAAACAAGTAATAGGCCACAAAATATTTTCAACCATCAATATTTTCTTTTATTAGTTAATTAGTTCTAAAGTAAGAAAAGATGGCAAGTCAGAATTGCATATATTTGCCAGTCAGTTAAGACCTGTTCATGTACTTCTGGAAAAACTGTTTTTCCCATCTAAAAACATAATTCCTGTTACAGTAACACTCTTACTTCACTTCCATGTTTCTTTTTTTCTTAATTTTTCTCCTCAGTTTTGAATTCACAGTTTTAGTGGCATTAACTGTTTCTATCCAGAATCACTGCAATTCTTTCCTTGGGAAACGCAGAAATCAGCTTTTTCATTCAAATTTTCTTGCAGGGGAAACTTCTGCCTTCACAATTAACTCTGTTCTTAGCAGAGAGTAAAATATTGATTAAACTTTTCAACACAATGAATATCTCCATCTCATCCAGCTATCTTAGATTATAACACATCCTTCTGAAAAGCACAAATATTGGTCTGATATCCAGACATTTACATTACCACAAAGTCAATCATTGCCTTCAACAGGTTTTAAAGGAAAACTTCAAATGTGTAAAAGCTGTGCCACATCTTCCTATTTTTCTCCCTGATAAGAGTGAGAACCCACTGATAAGAAAAATCTAAGGCTGTACAGAAATGTGACCCATGCTAACATTTATCAAAATATTCTCATTTATCTTGGAAGGAGGCCATTGCTTTATACCTGCCTAAATTAAGACAGTACTTCTTGAAGATGCAAAAATCACAAATACATTACATAATTACATGGAGGTAATTATATAAGGTGCTATGTCTTTCACAGGGTTGTAAATGCCTCTGTTCACTCACCCTGCTTCCCGACTCACCCCTGAAATCCTCACAATTCTTCTTATGACCAGATTCAGACCCAAAATGGAAAGATGCCAATTATATTTCATTCAGTACAGATGTCTTTCCTCAAAATAATATATACAACATAAATCTTAGGAAAAAAATTTACATAATGGAGGAAACATTTGCACATCTTGAAATCTAAGGTCCATTTGGTAGGAGCAATACTTAATTTATGGGTTGCTTTTATTTTTTCCTTTTCCAGCTGCACGTGAGTTTGTCACGTGCTCTAGTCATGTCTGCTAGTGCCAGCAGACAGTTCCAGATCAAGCCTTATCATCTAACATAATCAAAATAGAACTTCTCTGTTACACTTTATTATTTCTCAGACTTAATGATGAAGTTCTGCGATCATTACCCACCTTGTTTTATGACAAATGAAAATTATTTCAGTGATCATTTCTGGGTATCTTTTACTCATTCTCTCAAAAGCTTTTCATTTCTTAAATTTGGAGATGGTGATCTGATAATTTAATATTGTTTTTTCTCAACTAGGTTTTCAAAACCTGGCAGGCCTAGTAAGGAAAAATACCAAGCAATATTTCAACCTTTTGGATCAGGTTAGAGTGAAAAGCTTGCACCAAGCTGATTCACATTCAGAAAACCAGCCACAGAAGTTACTGTGGACTCCTTTTTTCCAAGTAATATCCCATTCATCAGTGCTAGAAACCCTGACTCTATTGCCTGCTGAGGCTGTTTCAAGTACATGGAAAGTTTTTTCCAATAATGTTAATGCTGAAATATATCATGAAATCACAAAATAATTTAGGTTGGAATGGAGCTACGGATGTCATTCAGTTCAACCTGCTGCTCAAAGCAGGGCCAGATATGAGATCACCAAGGCTGTTTACATAATGGACTGCTCAGGTAGGTCTCTCTGCTCAGGTCTCTACTTCACAGGGTAGAGACTACACAAGCTCACTGGTATTCTGGTCCGCTGTTCATCATGATCATCATGAAAGAACAATTCCTTCTATCCAGTTGTACTCTCTCACATTTCACTTTATTTCTCTCTCCTCTCAGCTTCTGATCATACACTGCTATGAAGAGACAGGACCCCTCTTCTTAATGATCTTCTCAAAGTTATTGAGGAAGGCTACTATTAGATTTCTCCAAAGCCCTCCTCTTCAGGCTAAACTCACCTGTTCATTGAGCCTTTCCTCAAGGGCATATCCTCCAGCCTCCTGACTATCTGATGATCCTCTACTGAGCTTACTCCACTTTGTGCTTTGCTTGTGCTAAATGGCCCAAAACTGAATACTGGTGGTGTAGACGTGGACTGACAAGAGCTCAGTAAAGGGGGAATAAACCACTCCTTCAATTTCCTGGCTGTGTTCCTCTGTGGTGGTGTATCTTCCCTAATTCCTCCTCCTCCCCTTCCAGGCTGTTCTATGATCTGAGAAATGCTTATTAGACCTCAGCCTTGACGAATTGAACTTGGCCTGAGCTCCTTTTGAGCCTCTCAGAACCACAGTCTGTTCCCAGGGAGCTAGTGCTGTCTAACAAGCTTCTGTTTGTTAAAAACCAGCTTTGGTAACTTGTTTTTCTTGCCTAAATAATGACCCAAGTGGAACATTTTTGTTATTGAACTTTTAAAGAAAGTTACTTTTATGAATGGATGATGTGGGTTTAAATCAGCTCCTGTCTGTTGCTCAGGCCTCTGGCAGCAGGCAGTCATATTACTGAGGTGGCTAGCACCCCAAAAATCCACTACCATTCACAAGTTCTTTAACAATGGCTGATTCGGTCTATTACAAAATGAATTATTTATTAATAGACACAAAACTAACAGGCATAAGACTTAAAACAGATTACTACTACACAGGAAAAGATAAAAAAAAGGAAAAAAAGGCATACTAGTATTTACATGCGTAATTAAAGGTAGCATTAAAATTACAGGTAGCTGAGAAATAGTATGTGGTGGTTTGAACCTGAGGTGATGGACAGTGGTTTAGACCAGTAACGCTTCTCAAAATTTACATATTTAAACCAAGTGGAGATGTGGGAACTTCTTTGGTGTTCGAGCCTCCAGCGGGGAGGGGGGGAAGATGGGCCCTGGGCGCCATCTCTTGGAGCGGCCCCGGGCCTCCCCTCCCCCAGCGCCACAGCAAGGGCCCCGGGTAACTGCGGGAGAGCCCCCTCAGAGCCACGGGCAGCTAAGAAACAACCATTAAGCTGCTGCATAGCCAATACCACCCGGCGTGGCTTCTAACAACTGGAGAAGAGCCTCCTTCCCTTTTCACGCGGCCCCCGCGCAGACTCAGCAGGAGCCGATAGAGCTTCCTGCAACCAACGTAGCTAGAGTCAAGCTGAGGAGCCAGACGCATAAAGAGAAAGAGGCTTTTTCTCCAACATAAAGCCTGAAGAAAATCATGGCGACTTCAAGGTCAGAGGGAAAGAGAAAGCAAGTCATGGGAGGCACAGCTGAAGACGGCAACGGGAAAAGAGGGCGGAGTTGCGCCCAGCACGAAGCTTAAAAATACTTTTTGCAGGCTGTGGTAAAAACTGTAATATCACAAACTGTCCTTTTCTCTTTAATCCACTTAAAGACATGGGGGGATGAGAATTTCGCATGCAGCCTTTGGGAAAAAGAACCGTGACCATGCCAGGTAATCTCGGAGCTATGAGAGACTTTAAGAGATTTTGTGAAGAAGAGAGCAGTTGCTTTTAAGCTAGAATTTACTTATCCTTAAAAAAGAACACCCCATGTGTGGCCCATGCTGGCAGTTGTAGGAAGACTGCAAGATTCATGGGAGAGATATTTTTCACGGCAGCAGAATTTCTGGGCAGGTCTGTTGCCCTTTGAGCAGTTTGGAAACCACATGAAGCAAGAGAAAACTTTTTTTCCTTAAATAATGGAGAGACTTTTAAGAACAATAATATTGACCAAAATCATAGTTTGTCATCCTTTGTGTGAGTTGGGTAAAAAGGGGAAGTGCTGGAGGAAAAGGGGGTTTTGCTTTAATTCCTTGTTATTTCTTTTTACTTTTAATTCTGTTAGTAATAAACTTCTTCATATTCTTTAATTTGGAGCCTGCTTTGCATTCGTCCTAATTCTTATCTCACAGAAGATAAAAAATGCAAACAAAACACTACATAGTATAACTTAGGATTCAATGTTTTGTACCATCCAATTATCTTGATGGGGGGTACACATTGAAGTCCTTTCCCTCAATTTCCAGAAAAGTCACATGGAGTTGGTTCAAGGCTCCAGGGAGAAATCTTCTCACACATCTCCACAGAGTGTGTAAGAGACTTCTGCCTCTGTGATAATTGTGTGGGCTTTTATAGACATAAGAATTGTGGCAAGAATATTTCTTTCATCTCTTCCCACATTTGCTTTCCAGACTAAGATGTTGATTCAGGGCTTGGTCTCAGACCCTCAGGAGCCTGGAGATGATCTCCTGCTGAGCTCTCTGACCTCCTGTTGAGCTCTCTGGCTCCTCACTGGGCTATTAGTCAGCCCTGAGTTACCTCTTCCAAACGCCCCAGCCATGAGAGAGCTGGGATGTCCTGCCACAGTTACGGACCCAAATTGCAGCCCAGATGGAAAATTACTATGACTAAAGCTCACTCTCTTGTGACCCTGTAAGCAGTGGTCCAAAATGAGAGCCTTTGGACTCCGCTGGACTGCCACAGGCTGCAACCAGCAACCTCCCTCTGAGTTGGACACCTCTTAGAGCCAGCGTACTCTCAAGTTTGCTGTACTGGGAAGATTGTCAAAAGGTGATGATGGATCCTGGGCTGATACCCCTCACTCCTCGAGACTCAATCCTTTACACATTGAGAAGATGCAAAGGCATCTAAAATGAGTATTTCACTGAATTTAAGGGGAGTTTTTCACAAGTACCTTCTATAGATTCTTCATGTCTTTGTGTAGGCAAATGGGCATATGCTGTAGCAAATGTACTAGGAATGTTGCTCTGCCAGATTCTGAAGTACTTTAGATTTGTAAGTTACTGTTGTGGTATATTAAATTCTATATTAAATTATCTCTCTCTCTATATTTATATATATATCTAAATTATCTATATATAAATTCTTTGCTAAATTGCTTTACTCGTTATGGCTTAAGTTAAGTTTAAATTAAATTAAGTGCTGTTGGGTGTAAACTGTTGATCAAGTCTGGGGTCTGTTTAGCACGGCAGTCTACTCTGAATTTTGTGACTCAACAGGAGGATCTTCTGTATTCCTTTTTGTTCTTACCCTTTTCATATCCTTTTCTCCTCTCTCAGCCTCCACTGAGATAGTTTAGGGTTTATTTTGGTTTGGATTGATTGATCTTGGATTTTTGTTCACTTTTTCTTGGTGTGCTTTAACCATCTAGGAAGTATCTCTCGTGCAGTCGCTTTTATATTAAACCTGGTTTTGCCCATACCTTTGCTAGTGATTCTTTAAGTGACCTTAAAACACTGATCCTCAACATCCTGTTACTACAGCCCCAGAAGCTGTAGGGCTTCTGGCTTCCAGGGCACTCCACTGACTCATATTTAGTTTGCTGTCTATCTACAACTCTAGATCCTTCACACCAGAGCTTCCAGCCCATGCTGTTGCAGAAGATTCTTCCTCTCCAGGACTCTGAATTTGTTTTCGTTGAATTTTTAAGGACCACACCAACCTGTTCCTCCAACGTGCCCAGGTTCTTCTGAATGGCAGAACTGTGATCAATCATCTCAGTTCTTCCCAAATTTGGTGTCAGCTCCTAAATTCATGAGAGAACATTGTTGGCTCCTTTAGGTCATTTACTGAAAATTAATTAGTTACTGATCTCAAGAATGTTTTCTTCTCAAGGACAGTAGCTTTCTCCTCTAGAAGGAATCTTAAATGCAGAAAAATGTGCTAAATTTTATTTAGCAGCAATTCCAAGACAAAGCAAAAAATAAACTGCAAAATCATTTGCTGAAATAAGGTTCAGACCTCTTAATTCTTGTTCATTTTGGTAATCATGTTATGTTTGGCAAAGAAGAATTGATGCTTGCAGACTCAGCAGTTACTGCTGGCATAAACATACAACACTAGGCACTGAGAATTTTTATTTCTGCTAGAGAAATGCTACTCACCTTTCCAGTCTTCAGCCAAATAAAATGTTGCTGGAACATACCATTCCTTCACTTTGCCAGTAACAGAGGGCTGCTAGCAGAAAATATGTCCAATTTTGTTTTCCTTTAGGAGTATCTGTTCAGTTGAAGTAATAAAACCTAGACTCACATTGAGGACAGAAAAATCTCCTTGAACTAGAATTCACAGAGGCTACATCCTCTGCCAAAAGAAGCAGTTAGGGAAATGATACAGTGAAAGATAAGCATGAAATAACCTCAGGAGATTCCACCTCATTTTAACACCTTTTCTTTACTTCTTTATTGTTCTACAGAAGCATTATATTTAACTGGTGGCACCTTACCATGTCTAAGAGTTTTCTGTTTTCCCTTTGCAATGTCACAAAAGGTTTTACAAAGCAATATACAAAACAGACATCACTTTTTAATGCACAGAACCCCCACTTGTACAGCAACAGCACATCCATTTAAGGCTAATCCACAAAGGGCATTGCCAACAAACTTCTTTCTGAACTCAAGCCATCTTATCTTTTCCATAGCAGAACAAGAGCTGCAACTGCCAAGCAAGTTGTGACTGTGTCTTGTCCTGCATAGATTTTTTTCTTTATTTTCCCTAGGCATTTTTCTGCAACTGAAGGAACATTTCATAGACAAGTTAATAATCTGGAACCTAGATGGCCTGTCCCTTCCAGATACTCTGCGACATTCTGATCACATAATACATTTTGTGCCTCTTTCTTCTCCTGTCCTTTGTCTGTTTGGGCTGAAGATGTTGTGTGGCAGAGTCTCATAAAGGTGCAGGTCGCATACAAACCATAAGACTTTTATTGGCAGAGGTTTTGCAAACTAAATGACCCATGAAATACTATTCCTCCTGAGCCCTGAGATCCTCTACCACTTCTGACACAAAAATGCATTAGCCCTCCTGAAATTACAGTACTCATGAAAGAACAGGTAAAAAAGCAAACTACCTTTTGCTTAGTCATTCCAGGCTACAGATTAGGGAAGTGGCAAAAAGTATAGGCTGCATCAGTCACATTATGGGCAACAAACCAGCACTGTTGGGATCCCTTTCTCTCATAAGACACAAGGAAACAGCAGCAATGGTATCTGCAAAGTACAGGCAGAATAGGACACCTCAAATTTCTCCTCCTCTTCCCCCAGGAATTAAATAAAACCAGCACCTCAGACAGTGCAATTCTTCAGTCTTCCAGAGAAGATGCATTCAGTCACCTGCTTGGTATAGTAATAACCTTAAACTTCCTCTTTGCAAAGAGTTTACTCAAAATGTGCTAAAATACTAAGTAGTATGCTCCTATCCAATCCCTTCCAGTCATGTCCATCACACTGCCCCTTTTAAAGAAAACAAAAAAAACCAAACAACAAAAGCCAATGCTTGTAAGACTTTAGGCCCTTTTCTGGCTGCCAACATAAGTAAACACAAATGTAAAATTCTTATCTGAATGCAATGAATAATAAAGCAGGCCTTTAAAAAAATGTTTGAGATTACCTCAGAGGGTATTACAGCTGCAATTTTTGCTGGAATAGTATTTTTCTTATATGGACTAATGATTAGGAAGTACTAATGTAGACAGACTGTCAAGGAGACTGTCAGCTTAGCATCACAAACAAATTTGTGTATTTTGATCCGGTGGTTGTTGTGTGATCCCTGCCCACATTGGAATAAAACTGCAACTCCATGCACTTTGCTCACTCAAATGCCAAACAGAAGAAATCCTTCAAGTATATTCTGCATTTATATGCTAAAAGTCCAATCATAGCACTCAGCTGCTGACAACATGAAGTTACTGCTGTTCTCAGAACTGGTGCACAGTAAAACCTTACAGGAAGAGGCTAGGTCAGAAAATTGTATGCCTTGAACAGTTACATCTCTTTGAGAAATGTTGCTGGAAAGATACCCAAATCTCTGAGATCATCAGTGTTGTCCACAAGTCAAAATTCTTGTTGTGGCAGTATTTCAATCACCAGAAAAGGCCTAGGTTTGACTGAAAAAAACGGCACCCTGCCTTGCATCAGCTCCACCCCAGGCTTGTGATGAATGACATTTCCAGCAGCCAACCCTGCAGTGAGTCAGCAAGATGCAAAGATGAAAGCCCACTGAAACAGTACAATGTTAGATGGATTTGCTAGAAAACTTCTCTTATGAGTCCTGTGCTGAAATGATAAAACAGAACTGAAGGGCATGGTGAATATGAAAAAGGGCCCAAAGGTTAGGAGACAGAAGAGGTGCAGTAATGTGAAGACAGCCACGAGACTGGGTGGTAGTCACGGGTGAACATAACAAATACAAAGAAGGCTTTGTTCCCACACTGAACACCAAATAGCAAGAGACATGAACCAGATCTTTATGTCTTAATTTTACCTTAGCAGCTGGCATCTGTGTTAGGGGAAATGCCTCTAATGCATATGAATCTACACATACTGGAGAAGTGGCCAAGATGTTGAGAACAGTATGGGGACAAGCAGGTGAGTGTTCGGTTTAGTCCTTCATGAGCTACTAACCAGAGAAGGAAAAGAAGTGCAACTAGCAGAGTGTGATTTAACATTGGTGGGACAACATAACTGGCATCCCAGCTGCCCATGGCCAGGTTTGAGTGACATCAAACTGTCCTTCTCCTGGTATTGCAATGAACTACAGAAAGACAAAGAATGAGGTTACTAGACACTAAGAGAGACAAGCAGACAGAAGCATAGAGACACTTCCAGAACCCAGTATCAGCAAGGACTGAAGCTGGCCTGTGTGAAGCTTGACCCACTGCTAGAGGCAGAGAGATCCAGGAGAAAGGGATGCTGCTGAAATCTCACAAGCATCACTACTGAGAACCAGTGAGGAAAGGCTAGAACAGGGTGATTTTAGTGCTCACAATTACGTTGGAAGGTGGCAATGCCTGCCACCTAGTGACTCTAAGCCAAAGATACCACCGACCTTTAAAGGTTTTGTAGGAATCAGGTTTACAGCTGCTGCTTTTAGCGTTCTTCATGGCAGGCAGCTACTGACATAACTATATGACCTGTCTGTGTCAGTGGAGAGAAGCAGGCACTTCTTTACACAGATTTTAAAAAAGCAGTCCCAGTGATTGGTTAGAAGTTATACTAAGCAAGAATAAAGAATTTGCTCAAATCTGCATACATATAGGTGACTTTCAGAAAAGAGGGGTACCATTCCTACTCCATAACATAGAATCATAGAATATCCTGTCTTGGAAGAGACCCACAAGGACCATCAAAGTCCAACTCCTGGCCTTGCAAAGGACCACTCCAAGAATCACACCACGTGCCTGAGAGCATTGTCCAGATGGTTCTGGAACCCAGGCAGGCTTGGTGCTGTGACCACTTCTCTGGGGAGCCTGTCCCAGTGCCCAGCTTTCTCTTTGTGTTAAACCTTTTCCTAATACCCAGCCTAAACTTCCCCTGACACAGCTTCAGGCCATTTCCTCAGGTCCTGTCACTGGTCGCCACCGGTCTCTAATAGTTTAATGTCTTTGTTATACTGTGGCACCCAAAACTGATCCCAGCACTTGAGATGAGGCCGCCCCAGTGCAGAGCAGAGCGGGACAATCCCCTCCCTTGCCCAGCTGGCGACACTGTAACTGATGCCCCCCAGGAGACACTTGGCCCTCCAGGCTGCCAGGGTACTGCTGACTCATGTTCAACTTGCCACTTCAGAGCCCCCAGGTCCTTTTCCACAGTGTTGCTCTCCAGCATCTTGTTCCCCAGTCTACCACACTGTAGATCCAAGTGAGAAATGAGGAACCTATTTTCAAGACACAAAGGTTTGTTACAGCTTGCACATATGTCAGAAATTAAATTACTAGGGAGCCATGAAGAGCCATCATGATGCTCAGACAAAATTGAGACACTCACTATAGAAATGTAAGATCTGTGAGTCTTGCAAACTGCCTGCAATTATTCCCTTCTATGTCCTGGCAGGAAAAAAAAAATATTAAGAAAACAAAAAAAAAGAAAAAAGTATTTTTTATCTGAGGAAAAGAGTCTTCAGAAGTCCAAGGTACTGGTTGAGTATTAAAGCCAAAGGAACTGTAGCATTACACTGAATAATTGATTTGCAGATACACACTTAGATGAGTTTTATTGTGACCTGTGTGAGCATATCTTTACCTCTCAAGGATTTTTTTTTGCAAGTCTTTACAAAAGTGCATTTTTACTATTAATTGACCTTCTCTGATGATGTTGAGAAGGGATATGTCTGCAAATATATATTACTCTAAAAGCAGAAGCAGAGTATTCAGCTAGTGTTTATTTATCATGTGGTGATGGGGGCATTTATCACAACTAAAAAACTCCTAAAAATACAGGAAGTTGGGATGTCTGTTTTAAGTTTTAAATAGCAAAATAGTTAGCAAAATAGTTTTCTGTATTAATAATTAGTATCTGCACTTAACATAGCTGAGCAGTAATTAATCTTCCCAGCAAGATCCTGATGGACATCATTCTTACTAGAGGGTTTTCCCAACCACTACATGAAAGAGAATTTTCGAAAGCTCAGTTGATATAGTGGAAGCCCTAGCAGCAACATGAGCCTAATTTGGTAGAACACTGGCATTTCTTGATCAGCCTGCGAGAATTTAATTGTTTCCACTTATACCACAGTGACCAGCACTATTTCAGGTTAAAGTAAAAATATTTTGGCTTAAATATTCTATGCATTACACTACACAGTACTGTCTCCATGAATGATAAGTTGCCAAGACCTCTTAGGAATGCTATTAGAACTCCTCATTTGGAAGCCAGGAGCAGATATAGGAAATGCAACAATTATGAGCTTATTTCACTGGTTCATGCACAAAATATTAACCAAACATTTGCAGTGATGTTTGAATTTTCTTTACCTAATCATATTCCTGTCACAATTAGGGATTTAGAAGCAAGATATTTAAAACAATTAGAGAACCTTTATTTGTTAAATATACTTTGCTAAAAACTTTTAAATTTAATTTTAAAATTATCAGATGCCTAATGCCATAAATTGGGGTTTGGAAAGAGATTCAGCAGATGAAGAGAAGAGTCTCAAATAGTAACGGAATCTTCAGTCAAACAATCAAGTCTTTTTCAAATAAGTGAGATTTAGAAATCACTCATCTCTCTTAACTGAAGTCAAACAACAGATTAGACATTGCTACTGGTAACTAAAGCCTCTGATCCACTGACAAAAGAATAATGAAGCAATCATGATAGGCCTAATATGTAGCAACGTTACTATGATCCACTGTAAATGATAACATGGCTAGCCAAATCTAATAATTCATTGTTACATACTACAAGCATTTTTATTGTCATGAAACCAGGAATTTGAGAAGGCATTCCTCTGAAAACTACGAAAACAGCATTACAACACAGAGTATTGAGGGAACTGGTGAAAGAACTTGCGCCGAACCACTCCCAGCAGTCTACCAGCAGTCCTGGTTAACTGGTGAAGCTCCAGCAGTCTGGAAATTGGCAAATATAATGCCTATTTGCTGCACGAAGGCTCAGAAGGATATCTGGGGAACTATGGGCCTGTCAGCCTAACCTTGGCTCTGGGCAGTGTTATGGAAGACATCATCCTGAGTGCCATTACAGGGCACATGCAGGACAATCAGGGCATCAAGCTCAGCCAGCATGGATTTATGAAAGGCAGGTCCGGCTTGACCAACCTGATCTCCTTCTGTGATAAGGCGACCCACTTGATAGATGAGGGAAGGGCTGTGGTCTGTCTGGTCTTCAGTAATGCATTTGATACTGTCTCCCACCACATCCTCCTAGAAAAACTGGCTGTTTTCAAGTTGGATAGGTGTTCTCTTCGATGGGTAAAAAACTGGCAGGATGGGCCAGGCCCAGAGAGTTGCAATGAATGGACCTAAAACCAGTTGATGGCTGGTCTTCAGCTGTGTTTCCCAGGACTCAGTTTTTGTGCCGGTCCTATTTAACATCTTTATGGATGATCTGGATATAGGGATTGAGTGCACCCTCAGTAAATTTTCAGACCACACTAAGTTGGGTGAGAGTGTGGATCTGATGCTCAAGGATAGGAAGGCTGTGAAGAGAGACCTGGACAGACTCGATCACTGGCCTGAGAACAACTCCATGAGGTTCAACAAGGTGAAGTCCTTGGTCTTGCACTTGCATTACAACCACCCTATGCAGTGCTCCAGGTTGGGGGAGGACTGGCCAGAGAGCTGTTCAGCAGAAAGGGACCTGGGGGTGCTGGTCAACAGCTCTCTGAACATGAGCCAGTGTGTGTCCAGCTGGCCAAGAAGACCAGTGGCATCCTGGCCTGTATCAGCCACAGTGTGGCCAGCAGGACCAGGGAGGTGACCTTTCCCCTGTACTCAGCATTGGTGGGCCACACCTCGAGTACTGCGTTCAGTTCTGGGCCCCTCACTTTAAAAAGGACATTGAGGATCTGGAGCATGTTCAGTGAAGGGCCACAAGGCTCATGAAGGGACTTAAAGGATGTTTTATGGGGAAGAGCTGAGGGAGCTGGGTTTGTTTAGTCTCAGAAGAGGAGGCTCAGGGGAGACCTCATTGCTCTCTACAACTCCCTGAAAGGAGGGTGTAGTGAGGTGGGGTTGGTCTCTTCTGCCATGATTGCAGTGAGAGGATAAGAATAAATGGCCTTAAACTGAGACTGGGGAGATTCAGATTAGATATCAGAAAAATTTTTTGCTGTTCAGGTGGTCAGGTATTGGAAAATGTTTCCAAGAGAGGTGGTGGAGTCACCATCTCTGGAGGCGTTTAAGAGGCATCTGGATCTGGCACTGGGTGATGTGGTTTAGTGATTCAAGGGGTACAGTGATAGTGCTGGGTGGATGGCTGGACTTTAATGATCTTAAAGATCTCTTCAAACCTTGACAATTCTATGATTATCAATGATTATTATATGATTATGCACTGTGACTAGAAA
>WEIT01010451.1:1052-21969 GCA_013389985.1 Dryoscopus gambensis | reverse complement strand
GTTACTCTTGAGTCACAATATTTAGCTTGGTTTGAAAGGGATAATTTAATGTTATTTTTACCAAAAGTGACCTAATCAATTTATACCTTTTGGGTTTTTTTTTTTTACCTTTTCCAAGTGTATGGCTCTTTTGTGTGGTCAGAAATATACGTGCTTGATATTTTTCAATCTTTCTATAACAAATTTCTATTACAAATTTCAGTAAATCATATTGAAAGTGTATGGGTTTTGTAAGAGTTCTTAAGGGACAATCTGTTTCTTCTCAAAAATTCTTCAAAGGAGTCACAGACATCACTGATACTTCACATTCTTCTCTCAGAAATTAGAGCATATTTTACTAGTTGAGAGTGGCATCTTCTTTCATGAATGTCCCTGTTTCTGAGACAGGTAGAGTATCAGCTGCTTCTCATTTGTGCCTGCTCTGTTCCGGCAGCTTCTTGAATAAGATACTTGTTTTGACAGTTTTACTGTATGACTGTTATTTAAGCGAGTTTCTTACCATTTCCCTCCTTGAACAGTAATTTACCTGTAGTCCAGTTCAGTGTCCAAAAGCTTAAAAGGGCTGGGAACTACTCTCTTACCTTGCCAAAAATAGATCTGAAGTATTTGTCTATATTGTTTCTATTGCAGCTCTTTCCTAACTGGTAAAGAATCTTTATATAAAAATTATCTAAGAAATATTGCTAAAGAATATAAGCAGGTTTTACATACTTTGGCCTTCTGACATTTGGTAGCTTGCTAGAAGAAGCAAAAGTGTATAGGCTGAAAGCTTGTGCATATGTTTGCATTATGTCTCCTAATGTCTTCCTTATTAGAGAATATAGGCAAAAGTTTCTCTGAGTCATGTAGGATATACCACCTATTATCTGGTATCATACGTATATGATTATATGGTTCCCAGAAATCACATCTAAGTTTCCTGACACTTTCAAGTATAACACCTAGTTTAGCATTGCATTGGTGTTCTTAGTTTTATACACTTTTTTTTTTTCAGGAGTAAGTTCAGTGCATCTATTCTGCTGAGATACTTCAAGCCTTTTTCATGAACATTAGCTCAGTGTGGCTTTCAAGGGAGACAACAGGGTGAGGGGACCTTGGTGACTCTGCCCTATCCCTGGTTTGAGAATATGGCAAGTAGATGTGAGGAAAAAGAAACTCATGATTGCCTGCAGTCTGAGTCCTTTAATATAATAGTTCAAACCCTTTTTCCATTTGACCCTGGCTGGGTGCCGGGTGTCCATCAAAGCCACTCTATCACCCCCCTCCTCAACTGGACAGGTGAGAGAAAATATAATGAAAGCTCATGAGTTGAGATGAGGACAGGGAGAGATCCCTCATCGATTACTGATGTGGCAAAATACACTCAACTTAAAGAAATTAATTTAATGTATTGCCAGTCCAAATCACAGTAGGATAAGGAGAGGTAAAGCGTTTCTTAAAGATACCTTGCCCCTACCCTTCCCTCCTTCCCAGGCTTAACCTTTTTTCCCCCGATTCTCTATCTCCTTCTTGCAAGCAATGCAGGTAGATGAGGAATGTGGGTTATGGTCAGTTCATCATGTTGTTTCTGCCATTGCTTCCTCCTAAGAAAAAGGAGTCCTTCCCCTCTCCCAGTGTGGGGTCCTTCCCATGTGAGACAGGTTTCCACAAACTGCTCCAGCATGGGTCCCCTGCAGGGTCACAAGTCCCAAGAAAACCTCCTCCAGTGTGGGCTCCTCTCTCCACAGTTCCACAGGTCCTGCCAGGAGCCTGCTCCAGCACAGGCTTCCCATGGGGTCAGAGTCTTCTCTTGAGCATCCACCTGCTCTGGCATGAAGCTCCTCCATGTGCTGCAGGTGGATCTCTGCTCCTCTGTGAACGACCATGGGCTGCAGGGGCACAGCTGCTCCACCATGGGCTGCACCACGGGCTGCAAGTGAATCTTAGCTCCAGTGCCTGGAGCACCTCCTCCCCCTCCTGCTTCTCTGACCTCAGTGTCTGCAGAGCTGTTCCTCTGACACATTCTTACTCCTCTCTGGTCACATCTATGCAAGTACTCTTTTGGGGTTTTTGCCTCTTTAGATATCTTATCATACAGCTGTTGGTACCATCACTGACTGGCTTGGCCTTGGCAGACTTGACAGCTCCATCCTGGAGCCAGCTGGCATTGGCTCTCTTAGACATGGGGGACACTTCCGGTAACTTCTCAGAGAAGCCACCCCTGTAGCCCCCACAGTATCCAAAGCTTGGCCACACAAACCCAATACATTTACTTAACTGATAAGATCAAAGAAGGTTAGGCTCTTCAACAGTATGGATACAATATTGTTCATTTCTATAATCACTGAAGCCTAACACAAATGAAATTACAGTAACCTCTATATGAAAGGCAGGTCTACTTCATTAGGTTGCCCAGCATTTCTGCATGACTCTTAACTGTTCAGAGTAATATAGACAGTTATTAGAAGTATCAGTTTACATGGTTAAGGAGAAACTATGCAGAACATTGCTGCTTTCTTGTCATTCATTATCTAAGTACTAGAATTAAAATTGTTGATTTTGTCTAGGAATAAACCTATACAGCTAATAAGAATTTTTATTTTCAGGTAAATAGATCCTTTTTAATGCTCAGTGCACTTTGATTTCCTTTACTTGTGAGTCCTGGGATTCATTGAGGCATTTGTGTACCTATTATTAGCAAGTAGTATCTTAAGGACTATCTATTATTGACTAATATGTTGGCAATAAGTTAAAAAAAAAAGAAAAGCAAAGGGTAGGAGTAGAAAAAACTTCATGTTTACAAGAAAAAGTTTAATAGTAATGTTCCTTCTCAATTATTCTTGAGTGATCATAACAGGTTAAGTGCATCACATACACCTACTGCTCTAATTACACCTGTAACAATTATAGACTGTACCAGAGGAATTACTCTGAAAATGGTCAACATAGTGGACATTTTCATTATCTAAAAGTTTATACACATAAGTAGTTTGATGTTGAATTACTGTTATTATTGACTGTTTTAGACTGTAATGGCAAACTATGAATGGCTTTCAGTTTTATTTTATTAATCTGTTTTTGAGACATGTTAGACAAAAGTATTTTTAGTTTTGGAACCTCAGCCTGTCTTTTCCAAGAAATTTTCCATAGCAAGACTTCACGTTTGAAATGTGTATGCCAGCTCCATTTTGAGGAGCTAGGCCTACTAAATTCTTCTGTATTTGAGTATCTTAGCTTACAAAAACTGACATATCAGCTGCTAAATTTCAACAACTTTTGTTTTTCTGGGATTCAGAAATTATGTGCTATCCTGGACTTAAATGCAGTGTGTCAAAACGAGGCAAAGCGGACCTTTTCACAGTTCTGAGCTTCCTGTATGATGAAGACCTATATATGTCTCTTAGGCATGATTTAGAGACTTACAGGTTTGGAGCTGGCTTACACACATGCCTGACAACCAGGACAATTTCCAAAAACTAGATTACTGTTCGTGGTTCTAGTCTGAATAGCTAAGAATACTTAATTAAGAAGAAGCGGTCCTTTAAAAGTGTTTCAAAAGTAAAGAAAATGGTATAGAAAATTGTGAGAGTATTACACTGATTATTTGCTTTTATCAATTTCCTAGGCATGCCTGTGAAAAATAACATAGCAGCTTTACGCCAGTCCCCGGGGCAGAATGGCACTAGCTTCCATGGCTGCATCCGTAATCTATATATCAACAGTGAACTCCAGGACTTCAGAAATGTGCCACTGCAAGTGGGAATCCTGCCAGGTTGTGAGCCTTGCCATAAGAAAGTTTGTGTGCATGGAACATGCCATGCTACCAGCCAGTCAGGCTTTTCCTGTGAGTGCGAAGGAGGATGGACCGGACCACTCTGTGATCAACAAACTAACGACCCATGTCTTGGAAATAAGTATGTCCTTCCTCAAAAAAGAACAGTAGTATAATATGCCTATATGCTCCTGTTACGTGTATTTTTTTCATAAAAGTTCACACTTGCAAGAAGAAACATAACCTGGGCATGTAAAAGTGAAAGCAGCATACAGGTTATAGTATATATTCTTTCCATAAACCTAATGAGGAAAAGTCCCTGGTTTAGGGGAACAGATTCACACATCTCACTGAAGTTCTGCCTAAAGCCTGGGAGGTTCTCTTACATACTTCTGAATGGGCTTCTTTTTTAATGAGATGCACTGATGCAGTTGTGGGTATGACCCTTAGCACAAAAATAATTTTGAAGACGTTTCAAATGGGAAAAAAAAACCTATTTGCTTATTTTCAGTTGTATAGAGGAAGGTAATACTATTATTATTGTTATTGTTATTAATAATAATATTATTCTCTACTGTGTTTTTAAAAATGACACAACGGATATATCTAATATTTTATATTTTCAGAGTACCCCAGGTTTTAGCCGGAACATAGATTTCGATCTTTATGGTGAAGCTCTGTTTAAGTCTGAGTGTGTTAATTCTATTTACTGATTTGAGCAGAAAATTTTAGTTTAGAAATTTTATATATGTCTACAGAGAGGTTCATATATATAAATGTGTGGAGAGAGAAAAAGTTAGGTATAATTGTGTATATGACAGTATTGATATCTATGCATATTTATCTTTTAAATTCACTGTAGAGACAGATTCAATTTGAGTTCATGGACTCCCAGCACAAGAAGATCAGATACTTGAGAAGTTCAAAATTCGTCTGTATTATTGATCTTGGGCAACAAGGTGTCATCCTGTTTGTCATTACCACTGTCCTCATTACAGCTTGGCAAATATCCCTTTTTAAGTTTCGGTAAAGTAAGCCTGCTTGGATCTTTTGGCTGCTGGTTTTTCAGTGCATCATTTACCTATGTAATTTTTGACTTTTAAGGACCAGTGGCCTAAGTTTGTTAAGAGATTCTAATGAGATGATTTTCAACTCCCATATAACATGATGTTTAAATTATCTTTTCACATAGTGTGTGGAGAGTCTGACACTTTAAATCTTTTTACAGCAGTTAGCATGCTTTGCAATGCAGTTTCCTTTGTATTCGTTATAGACTCTTTCAGTACCATTAAGTTTTGAACTCTTCCCAGAGCTAGAGCAGTCAGGTTTTGAAGGATGTCGTTATAGCATTTCATTGTTTATTGGCATTTTTCTTACCCTTTCTTACTCTTTCTCTTTTTAACTTTAAAGAAAGGTAGTCGCAGCAGGTTAAAAAATACAAGCATGACTTTATATTTCTATACTTTAGGATTAAAAAATAACATCGAACTGTAACCACAAGTTCTACTAGAGGAAAAGCCAAAGAATTTCTTTAAACTGTCCTTGAAATTAGATTCTTCATAGGTTCTTATAACTGTTAGCATCCAAACTGAGTGCTTTTTTGCAGTAAATTACAAAGTTTTCAGTATCAGATGTAGGCAGTATCAAAAGCAAGTGAGCACAGCATTAATATTTTGTTTGCTCTTGAAAGTGTTGGGTTTGTTTCAGTTGTATACAGTGCTGTGAGCTTTTAAGAAAGCCAAACCAAAATTATTTGGAATGGAGGAGGGCTTTGTTGTTCTTTAGTTCCTGGGGATTTTAATTCTTTATTTCTTGATTCATCTCTAAATTGTCTATTGAATAGATGTGTTTTATCCATCTAATACAGTTTGACATTCTGCTTTATCTGAGCAACAGAATTGTCACTGCTCTCTGCTTCGAAACAGAACTGTCACTGATCTCTGCTTCGAAAATGTTGGTGAGCTTTTAGAGATTTCTGCACATCATGAAAAGGCTTAAGATAGATTTATTTTACCTACATCTAGGTGTTTGAATTCAAAATATAGTGACTGAAGTTTGTTCTCTAGTCAGTAAAGGAGTAAGCACATTTCAAAAGAATAAATTAGACCTCAGGTTGCCTAATCACCCTCTGGATAAGCTCATTTGTCTCCATGACTGTGTCTGGAGCTTATGGCAATTATACATCTAACTTGAGTGCCTGACACAGGTACCTAAAATTAGATGAGATGAAACTGTGCCCAAGAGTTTGCACTTAGCTTGATGTTCCTTTCACTATAGTCTGAAGATGAAATTTAGAGCTTCAAAGAGCAGGTGGAAACAAAAGTATGAGAGTTGGCATTAGCTAAAATTTAATCATCTTCTAAGTCAAAGCAAAACTTTATCAAAGATCTTGACACAGATTGCTTTGATATCTAAAGCCTGTATAGAGTATGGCAGGATGTCAGTGCCACCTGAGTAACTTTGTAGATCAGATGTCCTAAAAGTGGATGTTTCATAAAGATCAAATGATGAACATAATGAAAACTAAACAAAAGCTATCTGCCCTGTGAAACTGTCTAAGCCTTCAATTTTGAGTTGCTTAATAACAGTCTTGGAATATCAGACTTCAACCTCAGGAACAATTTTTAATTTTTGTAGAAAACATAGTTGCTTCAAAATACAGACTAATAGAGAAGTTGGAGGTGCTTAACCTATTAGATTTTTATTTGCAGGTTTTAATCCCAAACTGGTTATATTATCTTAAAAATTTCAGCGAGGTGTTGGTCTTAACAGAATTCTTCTTTTACTATAACATGCAATTTTAGATGAATTTTTGCTATATTCAAATTGAAAAAAGTTATTTTATTTTAGATCAAATGGGATTTTTACATTTATTTTTTTATCTAAAGTTTTTCATTTATTTAGGTGGCTGCCATAACATACTATGGAGGTTGTGAGCTCAAGAATCTTACACTATAGAGAGGAAAAACATTAGAGAGGAGAAACATCAGGAAGGGTGACTTGTATGTCAGGATTGCATTCCTCCCCACAGAGGAATTTTCACTGTGATCTCCCTAGGAAACTATATGTAGGTAGAAAATTTTTCTATGGAAACAGCACTTAAAGAGAGTAACATTGTTTTTGGAAGGGAGTTATTGACCCTGTGCTAACAAATGAGGAAGGGAAGTAATTTTATTCCAAGTCATTGGTGGTGTTTTCAGAAGATGAAATCTCCTGGGATTACACCTATGAACAGGTAATTAAGCATCCTCCTTTTTGGAAACACCACCTCTCTCTCAAAGGGAAGACCAACTGTGTGTTCCCATACCACTGTACATCAGAACTTAGCAGATGCAGCTTAACTCACAACCTTTTTTGTCTAACAACAAGATTTGAGACTGCCACAAATGTTTATCAAAGTTCAACTGGGAGATTAGCTACTTTAATCGCTTTGGTGAGACTTGATAATGCACAGCCTCCTCTAGTGTGAGGTTTGGTATGAATTCTGGGTGAGTGCTGTTGCCTTGCAGTGAAGCCCAGACCTGCCTCATACAAGACCCTGCTACTGGCAGTTGGCAATGCAGACTAATGTATTTGAAAGGAAAGCACATGTTCAGCTTGAAATTACCATTGCTTGAGTCAGATTAGGTTCTATTAGGAAGGGCCTGACCTGTCTTTGTGCTGGGAGCCCCATATTTCATGAGTGGCAATAGGGAGTTTCTTTTAAATGATACACGAACCAGAATTTCAGGTGAGTTTCTTTTTTCTTTGGCTTGATTTTGCTGTGTTCTTCTCAAAAGCATGCTGAAAATTTAGGTAGACAGGAAATGTTGTTTTTAATAAATGTGGCCTGTAAAATTTTTCCATAACACATCTACAGTGGCTATTTTCTGGTGAGAGAGTTCTGTACTGCAGCTTGTTTTGTGTAAACCTGCATACCAATTATAAACCACTTCACTGCATCTCCCTGAAAAAGTCTATTAGAAACAAAACCAATTTCTTCTGAGTACAGTCCAAAGTATTTGTAGTTAATGTTGCTTAGCCTGAACTTTGATGAATAATTTATTTTTATTCTCTTGGGCTTGTTTCCCCTGTAGATGTGTGCATGGTACCTGCTTGCCGATCAATGCATTTTCATACAGTTGTAAATGCCTGCAGGGACATGGGGGAGTCCTCTGTGATGAAGAGGAAATGCTGTTTAACCCCTGCCAATCCATCAGGTGTAAACATGGCAAATGTAGGCTTTCAGGACTTGGGAAACCATATTGCGAATGCGGCAGCGGATACACGGGGGACAGTTGCGATAAAGGTAAAAAAATTAATTAATGTTGTTGTGGTCTTAGAAAATAGGCTTTTTTTAGTAAAACATGAACAGCCAAGCACATGAACAGCCAAAAACATGACCAGTTTTTTTTTCCACAACACACACATTTGTTCCTTTTTTTTCTACCATAAGAATTTATCTTGATGAGAGAAAAATCAAGCCTTTCCCATGAATTTGTTAACATTTTGAGGATTTTTTCATCAAATGTTTTGCTGTGAAAACATTTCTCTTTTTTTTTCACCTTTATTCAGAAACACCTTTTTACTATATTTAACTATTACCTTTTACCTGCTGTATCTTTCTGTATTTATTGTTTCTCTACCTTCTGCAACTGAGAAGCCAAATCCAATGATTCTGCTCCTAGTTTTATCACAAACTCTACTTTTGACCTCTCAGCTTCAACTGATTTATCACAGCGAATTATGCAGGTGAGATGGATGAAAACAGGATGACTTTTCCCCCTACCTTTTTCTTTTTCCTTTGTCTATCAAAGCTTTCCCTCTCCCTCTCTTTCCCTTACCCCAGATGGCATTTATTTTGTATTGTACATAGATGTGAATAGAAGAATATGGTTGTAGAACTTTTAACAGATGTCTCATTTTTAGCTGGCTTTATACCTCAGTAATTTATGAAGTTAGCGGAATGTAACTTATATTAAATAAGAGTTTGAATAATATTAAACTCCAGGTCTAATAAATTAAATTGCATGCTCTCTGAAACATTTCCCTATGGTAAACAGAACCAGCTGCAAGCAGTGTAGGAACAGAAGATGTGTATTTTTATAAAAGAGGAAAAGATTTAAGCTTCCAATTTTCTTGTCATTGTAATAGCTTTGTATTTATGGTTTGCATATACATAATATAAGCTTTACTGAAAATAGGAGGTACAGGGAATGAAACCCAGCATTAATCAAATTACATTTGTTAGAACCACTAGTTTCCAATATATAGTCTCAGTCAAACTTTAAAATATCAATCCCAACTGCAAATAGTAATACAGCATCTTCCTGTGTTGCACATTCTTTGACCTGCATCTCAAAATTGTACCTCTTATTTTCAATGTTGTTTTCTGCAGAAATCTCTTGTCGAGGGGAACGAGTCCGAGATTACTACCAAAAGCAGCAAGGGTATGCTGCGTGCCAGACGACCAAGAAGGTATCGAGACTAGAATGTAAAGGCGGCTGCTCAGCCGGGCAGTGCTGTGGGCCACTACGGAGCAAGAGACGGAAATACTCCTTCGAGTGCACTGACGGGTCGTCATTTGTGGACGAGGTTGAAAAAGTGGTGAAGTGTGGCTGTACAAGTTGTCCCTCCTAAGTGTCCCTGTCACACTTGTCTTTTGAAAATGTTGTATACTTATTGACCGTGTCGGACTAATTAATGCTTCATAGTGGAAATATTTGAAATATATTGTAAAATACAGAACAGACTTATTTTTATTATGAGAATAAAGACTTTTTCTTCATTGAAAAAAGATTCAAGTGCTTGAACTGAGACTTCTCATACCCAAGAGGAGCTTTGAAGAAAAAAAAAAAGACCTGGTAACATTGCAGCAGAGATGGGAAACTTTAACTGCTTTTAACATGGATTCTTCTTTATAACATGCTGAAGATACACTGACACTATACACATGTGACTTTCAACTTAACAGCTCAGAGATGAAATACTGACCAGAACATGAGGCTTGTTTTTTCACTTTCATACCACTCTATTTTCTTGTCTTCACAGACCATACCAATCACTTACGTATGGATGAGGAAGCTTTATGAGCAAAAATAATCCGATTATACAGAAATAATAATTGTTTGAAACACATTTTGTCTTTTGGAATTATTAAGCATCTTGAGAAGATGGGATCTCATTTAATGAATGGGAAATGGGAGATACAAGAATATACTGTAATCCTGAAATCTCCTGATGATGTGTACTTTTATGTCAGCATGTTAGCAAAAGAAGCATAAAAAAGTGTTTTATCTTCCCTTTCACAGTATTAATTTTTGTAATATAAATGTTCTGGGGATGATAAAATAGATTATTGATGGATAAATTAGTAATAATATGGATTTCTGTTTCTATGAGTTCTAAACAACTCTATACAGTATTGGGTTTCATTGAGAAATATTTATTGTATCAAAGTACATTGTACTTAACCCTTTTAGGCCATCCCTTTTACTGTTTTTCAATGCTTTAATATATATTAATTTATATTTGTCCCAGTATTTTTGTAATTTTTTTAAAGGACTTAAAAATCAGGATTTTTTTTGCAATAGAACTAACGTAGCCTGTCGTCTTGGGGTAAATGTTTTCAGTCTGTTTTTTCCTTTCCATTCCCTTTTACTTTTCCTTAGAATTTGACCACTTGGTGTCACTGAATAGAAAGTCGTGGCAATTTGCAGTTTCACATATAGCAGATATTCAGGACACCTTCCAAGAACCTGTAATATATGACAGAAAATGTCTTTACTCTAGATGGCAATGGTAGAGAAGTTAATTTTCCCTATATACACTACTTACAGAAAATAAGATGGCGTGTAGAAAATGACATTAGAAGATAGATCTTTATAAATTAATATTCCCATCGAGATCTTTACCCTTTTTATAAAAAAAGAAAAAAAGGCTGTGCTATCAAAAACTGTGATTTTCCCCAAATAATAAAACTACTTTACTGCCCTAATGTTCCCCATGTTAACATGTTGCTGCTAAATTATAATGTAGAATTGGTAATCAATAGTGGGTTGTGTTCTTCTTTCAGTAAAATCCAGGGTACCCTGTAAAAATGCAGATGTTTTTTCAATTTTATTTTATTATTTTTTTTACAAAAAAGTTAGATGTACATGTGTAATGCAGTGTGCTTTGTCATATTTGGACTGATATCAGTAATGCTACTGATGTTTGTAAATTAAACAGATATTTACTTCATTAACAGCTTTTATTTGTATTCTTCTGAGAAGTTTAAGTTGTGTAGCATCCTTTAATTAAACATCTGTTGCAAAGAATGTTTGGTAAAAAACAGTATAAAACTCAACCCTAGATCTAGTGTATTCATTGCTGAAAATCTGAAGAAGGAGTTTACTTGGGATTATTACACCTAGAGGCAGTGACATCTGAAAATGTCTGTGCATTATGGACTCAGATGAACTTATACAAAAACTAAGAAAAGACTTAAAGTACGGTGCAAGAAAAGGCAAATTGAGTCTATCCTAATACTTTAATGGTTGTAAAAATGGCAATTTGATAGTTGTTCTAGCAAGTAACTTGATTTTTTAGAGGGATTCATTTTCACTAATCTTTGACTAAGTATTTTAAATTTTAACAATTGGACGGGATGATACTTAACTAAGTTTATCTTCTGTAATATATTTTTTACAAATAATTCTGTGTTTATTTTACTTAGTCTGCTTTATAATTTGTCTAAATATCCAATGAAACAGCCTTTGGTATGAGGCCTTCTTTGCAGCTGCTATGACTGCTAAAGTATCTGCTGTAAATAGGGGTAGCTTTGAGGAGAAAGAAGCCATTTTTGCCTAACAGTCCTTAAACGGGATATGGAATGATCGCCTGGAGCTCAAAGTCCCTGTACCAGTTATCTGCAGCTGGATTGCTTTCTGTCCACACTGACAGAAAAAGAGGAACTTTTCAATGGTGTTCAAGCAATACTGGCAGCTACTGGTGGTCTTGAGGTCATCAAGGGAGGGATTTTCTGCGATCTCCAAGCAGAACCAGAAAACCCCACTAGAATTAAAAAAGAAAAAAAAAAAACAAGAAAGAAACCCACCCAACACCCCAAAACCAAACCCAGCTTTGTCACCTGCCCCTCTGAAGAAAGAACAAGGCACCTACATCAAATGATGATTCAGCTCTCCTTAGCCCCTTTTCTCACCACCTCAAGCATCCTCAAGTATCACAGAGTGCCAGTGTGCATGACAAGAGAGAACTTCCTCAATGGGTTGGGTCACCCTAACACCTTTCCAATACCTAAATCAAGTTTCTTGTAATACTGCCATAATAGGCTGCCTTGTACCTATATTCCCCAAAAAGGAAATGGTCATCTGAGGGAACTACCACTTCAGGTATCACTATCACAGTGGAGAATGTAGTTCACTGCATAACAGTCCAGACGCAGGTTTTCATTCAAAAACATATGTCATGCAGCTTTTAAGACAGAGCTTAGGGATTAGGTTTTTCTCCTTGTGTCTCCTACCTTCTGTAGGAATCACTCTCATACAGTCTGCTTTTAATGTCTTGAATAAAGTCCATAAAATGCATTGGGTCTGAAGGATATGACTCAGTAGAGTGGCCAAGGTCTCATGTCAGTGTAGCACTGCATACAATTTGAATTCTTTGTTCATTAGAAACTAAGAAAAATAAAACTTGGAGATTCCATCATTTTCTGCCAGTATTCTTAAAAGCTGTAAAAAAGAGAAAATACATGAATACTGCTTAATTTGTACTGGTTCGTACACAGCTCTTACTGTCATCTCACAGAAGACAAAATTGTGAGAGAGCATGGAAAAAGACCATTCTTGAATTAAGCTAACAAAAGTCATTGTTCTTTTGTTAGCATTGAAAGTCAGTTCAGAACAGCAGCTATCACGCATGGAACCTTCTGCAGTCTGTATTAACGTTTCTGGGGCAAATGGATATTTGAGGGATAAAAACAGTGTCCTAAGCAAACCACTCGTAACTTATGAACAAGCTTTGAGAGATACAGTTCATTTTATAAGACCTGTTGTAGTAACAATTTTGTCTTCAGAATACTTTTCATTGCCATATGTGGATACCATGTGCCTTAGTATTACAAGAATTGTTGTAATATGAGGATGCTCTGTGGAGGTGCCACAACCAATATAGCACTCATATGATGTTATTAAGGCATTTGCTTGGGAAGAGGAGCATGCAGAGGTTTTGGAAATGACAAAAAGTCTGGCAGACCTGATAATCCACAATGTACTTGCAGGGCTGGTAGCAAGGCACTAGAGTAAGTGGATTGTCACCATGTTAGTTTTGATGAGAGGATGACTAAAACATGGTGACTAAGGCGATGACTAAGAGATGAGAGAAAGAGTGGTACATTATGGAAAGGAGCTTGCTGTTAAGAAGAAAATGCCCAGAAGTTTTGGAAAACTGTCAAGAGTCTTGGGGGCTCTTTGTATTGAAGCTCTATTTTGGGAGCTTTATCTGCTTCTGCTTGGAACTTTCATGTTTTAAAAAACCCATTTACAGTTCTGACAAACACACTCAATACTTCTGTCTTGAGTTAACCCTATTATTTGAGGAAAAGTTTATCCTTTCAAAGCAATTCAAAATCTCACCTTTTTGTTCCTTTCTTCTCCTTTCGAAGAAGAGTTATTCCTGCAGTAGCTCATTAGGCATGCAAGTGTCTGTGCTTCAGCTATCCCACCTTACAGTGGAGAGCCTGGCACATAATTTCAGTTCCCATAAAGTGCAGTTCACCAGCTGAGCCATTCAGGATTCTTGGCTTTTAGAAGTATCTATAGACAGAGCTGGTACCTCCAATCTATTTAAGATTCCTGGAGTGGAAATCAGAAAATCATTGGTAGTTGTGACTATGTAGGGGCTGTCAGGAGTAGAGTAAAACTGAAGTGTTTGCCTGCATGCCTGGAGAGCCTGCCCTTTCACTGTGCTCTTTATGTATTGTGTTCCTGGGAGAGTGGGAAGTCATGTTCATCCTTTCTAAAATATTTTAGAGTAGAGGGATTTTGTGTCTTTTTGTAAATAAATTGTCTAGGCTGGAAATCATAGGCCTCTTTGGCCCTCAGCCAGGTTAAACTGTGTCTGTGTACCTTAACATCAACCATCATCTTGGACACCAACAGATCCTGATGTTAAAAAAAGTGAATAAATCTTGCTCTCAGTTTAATAAAACACAGATGGGAAAAGCAAACCAAACAGAGAGTTAACAGCTCTGTTCACTAGTCTCCTGGGCTCCATGTGATTAGATCAGAATTGGAGGGTATGTTCCTGCTGCTGCTGTTCTGGCCAGTGTCCGTAGGGGTGATGGCCAGCAAAGAAGTACTCTGTCAGAGCTGCATGTCATTTGTCAAGCTGAGAAAAAACAGTCATCTCACTGAACAGCAATACTTCTGGCTGTCCGTGGTCCCGGCAAATATGCTCCAGCTCTACAGCATGACACCCATGCTGCAGGAATTTTCATCAGCCATGGGAACAGGCTTTACAACTGCCTCCCAGATCCACAACTCTATTTCAGAATGCTGATCTTATTAGTGTTCTCTGGTCTTTACAACTCTATACTTTTATTTCATTCCAGGTTAGAGGTAAACTCCTCTAGTTCTACACATCGAGCCTCAGTACTCTCAATCATTGCCCTATACTACATACAGGAAATTAAGACTTGGGTTTTTTGTTCCTGTTTCAGGTATTCATTAATATTTGTGGAGGGATCAGAAGACCTGCCTTAAAGAAGGTGGTTATACATCCAGCTATAGAGATAAAACATTTTCATAGCCTTCATAATTCAGAAAATGTTAAACTAGCACCTGTGAAAGAGTCTGACAGCTATAGAGTGATATAAACTTACTTATTTTATGGATTTGTAGACTTAGACCAGGGGGAATTGTTATCTGGTTTTGTCTGCTACTACTTTTACTTTTCTTAAATTCCTTTTAGAATACTTTCCATATCACAAGAGACAAGTAAAGATAGGATTAATGTGCCTGGGTTACTTATTCTGACATTAAAGTTCCTTGAAATTTAAAGTAGCCTTTCTTCAGGACATTTTTCTTCTTTCTCATAGTTTTTCACATTCTAGGTGTCAATCTATTGTTTCTGTGAAACTCTGTCGACTTTGTTTAATTTCCAGAACAGATTTAATGCTTCCAGAGAAAGGAAAAGGATACCTTTTTTTTTTCCTGCTGCTGTGCCTAAAATCTCTCACAGAACATCTTTAGAAGTATGTTTTCTTTCAAAGTCCTCTGAGGCTAGGTTAACTTGAGCTGATTTTACTGCAAATTTGGGGTTTTTTCTTCTTTTGCTTCTGATTAGCTTTATTTATTTAATCACATTTATGTGTTTCTGCTATGGTAACAGGAATAAGAGGAGTACCTTCTGACCTGTGCCTTAGAAGTTGCTTGCTGTTTTGAAATACCAAGTTTAAAGAGTCTGAGGTTTGCCTGTTCTCTCTCCTCTTTCCTTTCTTGGTTTTTTTGTTTTGTTTTTCACTGGATCTCCTTCCCTAACAGTTCACCCATTTTTGTGTAGTTTTATGTTTATTTTGTAGAGGAAAGGTAAGAACATGAGACACTGTCAACAGTAAATAAAACTGACCACAGAAGACACATAGATCTACAAAGAATATCCATGACAAGATCACGTGGCAGAGCACATACTCCTCTGCAGAAAAAGATTCACTATTACTCTAGATATAGAAAATTAAAAATAAAAAAAAGCAAAAAAGAAACCCAAAATAAACCAAAAAAAGGACAAACAAAACAACCATAACTAGAAACTTTGAAAAGCATCTTTAAAAAAGGGCAAACAAAAAAAAAAAAAAAACGTAACTAGAAACTTTGAAAAGTAGCTTAAATGTGAGAGGAAAAAGGTTGCAGTCCCAAGTGATGAAAGCTCACAATGAATGCTCATCGTCCATTACCACAAACCACAGACCAGCTGCTGGCATTCCCACCTTTTCTCCTGCTCCAGACACTCCAGACACGGCTTGCTCACGTCTTGCTTCCCCCTTTTCCCACCCACCCAACTCCAGGCCTGACTGCGCCTGCCATTCCCACAGCCTTCCCAGATGACACATCTTCTTCCCATGTGCAGAAAGTCACAGCAATCACCGTCCTGCATGTGCCTTCCCTAACATAACTTGAGGTGTCTAGTCAGGGCAAAACACCATGCTGGTGATGGACAGAACAGTCTCCAGCTAATTAACACTTGACCATTTAAAAATCAATTACTATTTATTAAACTGTTACAGCAAAGTGCTAGTACCAATCAGTGGGAACTGTGGCTGTCACAGCAATTAAGTTAGAAAATTCCCAGTCTGTGTGTAACATGGAGAATAGCACCTCTTCGTTTTCATTCTGAAAAGCAAGTGTAACCAGGTTAATTGAAAGGAAGGGTAAAGAGACCTAGCACTAACTGAAAATCTGCTCAGCAATCACATGCAAACACTACAAACAGAAAATATGCCACAGTTTGTCTGTTCTGTTTGGGTTTTTTACTAAGAGAACAAAGAATAAGCAATCAAATAGGTAAGGCATGCATGCCTGGGAAATAGGAACGCTAAAAAGGAACCAGCTCTGGCTCTATCAAAATGTTGGGCAGTGAATTCACAAGGGAATTAACTGCTGCAATTGCTTGTGGGTAACAAATACAAACATTTATTTTCAAACTTTTGTAGAAAGGACACTTACAGCCCAGAAAAGAGTGACCAGCTATACAAGTCATCCTACTTCATGCTGACATGAAAGGACTTTTTGGGAATGAGTTCTTTTAGCAAAAGTGATCACAGTTCATTTGAATTTCATATGGGAATTAACAGACTTGTAAAATGCAGAAAAACAACAATATTAGATGAGACAGAAGAAAATATTAAAGATTTAAGACATCTAGGGCCAGATTCACTGTAGGCTCAAGCTGCTTCATGCTGTTACAGTGATGCAAAGCAGCTGTAAACTCAACTTAGTAGGCCTGGGGCCACTGCAACTCCTATCCTCTAAAAAAAAAGGAGTTTTCAGTGCACCAAACCTGGGTTTGGAACTGTGGTTTGACCTGCAGCCTATTGGCTAAAGGAGCCATCACTTGTGTTACTTTGGGAAAACCTTTGTGCCCCTGTCGCTCAGCTCTGCCCTGCTTGCCATTTAAAGGATTTTGAGGATCTGTGGGAAAGGAGGTTACTCTTCAGTGCTACTCTCCAAACTCCAGAGAAACAAAGAGAACTGGCAATTCCTCTTCAGCAACAGCAATCAAAAATGAAAGACAGGAGGTCTTTAACCAAAAAAATAAAACTGAGTACTGTTGTAGTAAAACTGCTTCTAGTGAAGTCATTTCTTGAAGTCATTTCTTTAATACTCTCTTAAAGACTCACTTATTGTGGCTCCATAAGAAAGCATTATGGAAAACAGATTCTTCTTGTAAAATCTTTAGTGTGTCTATATATATATACAGAGATATACAAGGGTAGAAAGTGAACACTTCTTTTTTTGTTTGTTTTTCAGGATATGAACTTATTCAGGCTTTTTGGTTCCCCTGAGCAGCTCCACAAAACAGCAGGTGTGATTAAGAATTCAAGGTAGCTGGCAGCGAGGAGGTTTGACCTAATCTATCTTGACTTTGTACTCAATGCATTTAAATGTAGCATGTCTGTGTGGAACACACTGTAGTTCACTGGGGTACAGCATGTATAATTTAGTCACATGCATGCACTGAAATAGCTGTGTGCACATGGAGATCACTTCTTTTTTTTTTTCCTTCAGTTTTTAGCCAAATTAGACGATCAAAGCCATGTAAAACCTTTTGTAATGAAACTTGAAGCCACATGTAATGAAACCAGATAGTTTTTCCTTTCTGATGTAAAGTCTTTCCTGTTTTCAGACATTACTATAAACCTACATCTTCGTCCAGTCTGTAACTTGGTCCAGCTTGGATTAGCTTTGCAAACAGTTTGATGAATCTGAAATGATTTATAGCTGGAGGTAGAAAGGAAACAAACAAAGAACTTAAAGTTTGGCCCCCTTTAAGCTCAAAATCAAGCGTAACCTCCTACTGACTCCTTTTGGATTTTTTCTGTTTTTTTAAATCCCAGAAGGAAAGCACCTCGCTGAATCCTGAATCCAGCACGAAAAAGATACTGCAGTGGTAAATGTAAAAGTAAGCTTCATAAATATCCTTTCCTTTTCTGGGAAATTTCCATTTACACTTAAATGAGGGATTTATACAGAAGGAGACTGAGGAAAATATTTCCTCCTTAGTACCAAGTGCTGAATGTACTCATCTTTGTTCAGAAGACAACTACATCTATCAAAGAGCACTTTACCCATGCTATCCAGAAACTTGTTCATTCAGTTTTAATTCAGCTTAAAAGGAAGATGACAAATATCAGCAGGGAGCTGTTTAGCTAAAGGAAGTGTGACATTCAGAAAAATCAATACAGATTTACAAAGAGAGCGTGGCTTAAACTTAGCCGTGAAAAGAATGTGAGTTATAGAAGTTCTAAGGGTTCCTATTTCCTATCTCCTTCTAAGTCTAGTGAGTCCAAATTGAAGATAGGTCTTCAGGGAATAAGGTGATATCTGTGAAGAATATCCTACACCTTTATTTCATAATATGGATTCTTTCAAAAATGCTTCTTTTCTGGTCCATATTTTTCTTCAGAAATTGTGCTGGCTCTTGGTATTTCTACCTGTTACCACTGCACCTGCACCAGGTGACGCTCTTATCTGGGCCAGGCCATCTTTGCTTTCGGCATCAGCAAGCAAAAGGGGAACAAACCAGTCCCACAAGAAACAGCTGTGCAAAATATGCCCTAAGCAAAATCTGAATGAGCAGATGTTTTGCTCCTTTGGACTGGTGTGGGTAACACTCTGTCCCACTTAAGGGAGAAGCTCAAACAAAGAGCTGATTGAAGTATGTGTATTCCAGTATTTGGCCAGAAGGAATGGAAAATATGTTTTGACTCACCTTCATTCCCATATAACTAGAAAATAAAAGTATAAACAGTCATAAATCTTTAAAAACATAATACTGAAGGTTCTGATTCTTGATTAAAAATCATTTTATGCATACAAATTAGAACACAGAAGTGTGGCCCTACACAAGCCTGAAACCACAACTCTTTCCATTATCAAAATTTTACTCCTCACCTAGAAGAATTTCAATCTGTATCACATTACAATACAGTCAACATTTAAAATATCTTTTTTATTTAAGAGTATCCTAAGCAAGAGAACAGTGCTTATGTTACAACAGGTCATGTTTCCTATTACTATCAATAATGGTCACTTTCAAAGGACAGACGGACAGTTGAGGCTCAGCAACATTGCCATGAAATCTATCCACACCTTGTGTTAGGTCAATCATGCACAAACCCATTTAACCAATCTTTAAAATACACAAGAATCCTTTAATTCATTCTAGATCAAAATGCTGTTTTTCATCCATTTGAGGCAAGAAAATGTATATAATGGATTCAAAAAAAATCCACATAATTATCCTGGTTGGATGTGAAATTTCCTTCAATCTTTGATCTATAATGTAGTGATGTGTCAGCTCGACCAGAGTAGTTTTATGTGCAGGAAATAAGACAAGCTGAGTAGCTTCATGGTTAATTGATTAAAAGGTTCTAAAGAAGGTGCAAGATCAAAGAGCAACTTAATGGTTTTATGTTACTCTAGAGAACCGTTGGTCCACTTGTCTGACAAGACTGACCTTGGGCAATGAAGTAACAGGCAATTAAAAAAAAATTGCAAAACTAAAATACAGATCATATTTATCTAGTTCAGCATCCTTATTTCCTTTAGCAAGTATTAGGTGGCATACCCCAGTGCTCTTAAGACAGCTTCATTTTGTTAGCCTTTTATGCTATGTGGTCTAAACACTGAGTACACAACAACAACAAAAAAAAACCCACCACAAAATAAAAAAAACCAAAAAAACAGAAAAAACCCCTCAGAAACTCAGAATCACAGAATGCCATTCCATTGGTTAAAAATCTATGATAAAACAAACAAATGTCAAACTATAGCTGAAGGACAATTCCATGTAGAGTCCTTGGTCTGTGGAATCACTGAGCTCCCTCAGTGTCTTCACTGGCACTGGAAACTGATGACACCTCATAGCTTGCAAGATTGGCTCATCTTGAGAACTATATTAGGAAATGGGAGCTGCTCTGAAGTAATATAATTGCTTAAAACAAAGGAGATTAAAAAAATAAATAATGCATTGACTCTTACAGAAGAATTTAAGAAGGCCATTCTCTAAATGACTTTTAACCACTATACTTTCTGGTTAGGCTGTCATCACTAGGCTATTCAAAACTCTCATGAGCACAGTTTGGTTTATGTCTCCTGCATGTGAGCGCTATACTTACACTGAGGTAAAAGAGAAATACTGAGAATATCAGGGAAATAATGGCAAGAACTGCACACGAAAAGATTTCCACAAGCTGCACCATGACCAGAATCCAAATTTTTCTGAGTTCTGATACAACGTGGTATTTTCTAGCCACGACCAGATAATATTTTGCTTTAATTGAACAATTAGGACAATCAGTTAAGACACCAACATTAATAAGACTGGAGACAGGCTCAGTCTGGCATTCTATTCTATTTCAGTCTCCAGTGCTTGGGCTTCTGGAAAACAGTAGTGTTTAAAAGACAGATGCAGCCTCCCCTTCATCCAGAGATGGCTTCATAAGTCAAAGGCACACTTACACTAAAAAAAAATCACATTTTCCTCTTCTGCATTAACCTTGCTCTCACCAAAACCAAGGTACTCTTAAATGTTTTTCCATGTAATTTTAATGTTTTATGGATAATCTCATCCCTCCCCAGCAAATTCTCACCCCATTACTGTGAAGCAAGGCCCCTTCCTCAGGCTCTGCTGCTGCTGTTTCAACCTTAGCAAAAAAGAAGAACCCTTTCTCTAGGTATTTATCTTCCCTTCAATATCCTCAGGAGAGCTTGGCCATGTGGCAAGAAGTAGCACAAGACGCCCATCACTCGGAGCAAAAACATGAATGCATCATTGCATCTGAAAACAACTTCCCCTGAAGGAAAACTATTCTGGTTAAGAGACACCTAGGAAAGGACTTGGATAGTATGAACTATTAGAAAGAAAAAGAGTCACAGGAAATGTCATGAGGCACAGCATCTTGGGGAG
>WEIT01010450.1:317122-364130 GCA_013389985.1 Dryoscopus gambensis | reverse complement strand
TCAGAATGGCCTCAATTCCTGAGGATGTCAGAGTGGGTATGGAAAGGTCTGTTGCCTCACAGATGACGTCCCCACACAGCACAACACTGGGATTTGTAGAGGCCAGCAGAACTGGACAGGAACTGGGGGATGGGCTCCCTTTCCATGTAGCTCAGCTGCCACTACACCCATTTTATGTAACTTCACCAGCTAGGGTAACCAAACACGACACTAGAGTCTTTATGCTCCGTTTTGTTACCCTCCGTTTTGTTACCCTCCGTTTTGTTACCCTCAATGTATTTGTGGTGTTCCCTGTATTTCCTGTTATGAGGGAGCAATAAGCAAGGCCTCCTACGACTAATTTAAGGCTTGCAGTTTCTTCTGGACTACAAGTGAAGTTTGTATTATCTTGTGACTAAACTGTGTTCTTGCTTCCATTATAGCGAGGGCAAATTCTGCTGATGTTGCTCATGTTTTGCTGACGTTTCTACCCATTTGTTTCCACCCCTGCAAAGTTTTCATCCATACTAGTTTTGCATATCAAAAGCCAACTACATCGGGTCTATTATATATAGTGGGTGGAATGGAATTGTCAAAAGCATCTAAGTGGTTGAGGAGGTTTTGTCTATAGCGGAATCACATGTGTGACTGAAGCCTGGGTAGTTCTACCTGACCTAATTTGAACTTCGGAACTAGTGATAGAAGTGAGATGTCAGCACAGAAGATGTTGGCATGGGCTGTGAATGAGACTGTGGAGTGTCCAGAATGGCTAATTTTCTTTGAAGTCTGTGTCACTGTGCTTTAGTGCTGCTGTTGTCAGTGACCCCAGCTACTTCAATACCTTTGTGGCCATGTCAGATAAATTGTAGTCCTGTCTCCCATCGCGGTGTGTATGCACTGCTTGTATAGATACTTGAATGCTGCAAGGGAAACAGGAAAATCTGGAGACCAAACATAGCAAGGTGCTTTATAATTATGGTCTTGCGGTATATTTGTACAGATGAGAGGGTTTATTTAGTGTGGCGAATGTGAGCTTTGATATTGCTAATGCTCAATAAGAGTTCATGCTTCACTTTCCAAATGGAAGCTCCGTCTCTTTGTTAAGAGCAGCACACATGGTAAAATGAATTATTTCTTATAGCAGAGTACAATAACTGCTGCCTCCATTCACTTCTGGGCATGGAGGATACCATGGATTCTGCTGCCTTGCCTTCAGAGTACTATTGTTTATTGTCATAAAACAGAGAAAAGGGCATCTTAAGAGCACTTTCTTTTGGAATGATTTCAGTCTTGCCACTGTATTGCTAATACTGTTTTGTTGTTTCTAAATATTGTGGCTTTCATTTTGCTTGACAGCATTTGTTTTCAAGGATTTCATTCTGCTTATTACATGATTATATTCTGATTCTCAGATAATGTACAAGCATTTTCATCAAGTCATAACATAGAGGCATTATTGATACCATTCTGCTTCTAACTGGGGATCAGATCCATTCAAAATTTGTGAAAGCCACCTAATGAATCTGAGCAGAGTTTCAGCCCAGTGACAGACGGATGACTAAATACAGTCAGCTTATGCTTGGTTTTGCCTTTTTTTTTTGCTGCAAGCATTAAACATGGCAGTAACAAAGTTCTGCCAATCCTTGATGCTGGAAAAGACTGGTCAAAATGAGAATCAAACTTGGCAAAATATCCATATTTAAATATTTTATTTCTGCAGTTTTGGAAACTTTCAGTATTCTCCAGAGTGATTTGCTAGAAATGATTTGGCAAATTTTGAAATGTTTCAACACTTTGTAGAGCATCACTGAGGTTTCTTGTCTGTCTGACATGAACTGGCAGAAAGGGCTATATTTACAGCTACCACTGAAAAATGCCAATTAAGTAGTGTACTACTAGTTGAATAATTAAAATGTCAGACTGCATACTCATTAAGTGTTCTCAACAGCTGACCCAAGTGGTTGTGTTAGGTGTTTGAGCACTTTTTGTGCTTTTTCATGAGGCTTTTTTTCACAAGAGCTATTCTGTCACTGTGGAAGATCTGCTTTTGTCACTAGGGCAAGCACGCCCTCGGTTTGGCCTATGTGTGTGAGCAGGGCGTTCAGTTAGGCTGAGGCCACTTTTGTAATTGCCTCTCAATGTAGGTGTTTAGCCTAGTGATAAGATAATAAACACTAATGCCAGCAGTGATAGCAAACCCCTCCAACTAATCTTGTTGACCATCGTGCTTTAATTTGTATTTGAGAGTGAGTAACATGGCTGTACTTTCACTTTTCAGGCTTGGCTTGGGAAGGATAGAATTCACTGGGGAGTTGAATGGGCAGTGACATTTCCACCTGTGGCTAAAACAGCCGGAGCTTGGAGTTGATCATCCCCTGCTACTCTCTGTGGAGTGCCTATAGTGCAGTGCCAGGCTATCTTTGGGCAGCCTCCTGTGTTACCGTGCTGCAGCTTCTGGCACAGGGATGATAGATGTTCCACGCCAGCAATGAGATCCATATGGTCCATGTACCATACAGCCTGAGCCAGACGGTTTTCTTGGGCTACAAGCACTAAGCTCCTATGGCTGTCCAAACGCCAATAATTTCCCTCCTGCGGGCTTGTCCTTGCTCCATCTATGCAATTCCCTCACCATGCTTCTCTCTCTTCCCCCTCCACAGGCTGCCCCACTGCTACCTACAGCCCAAAGTTTCTGCTGCGTCTTCATTTCCTCCTTGTAGATCAATTCAGCCTGTCCTGCCCAATTTGCGCTGCTGACTGGCCTTGGCAGCCTCCGTCCTTGTCACTGCTTTGCTGAATTAAAAATTAAACCATGTCGGATGAGAGCAGCGGAGAGGCTTTCTGCAGGTCATCAACAAAGTCTACTGACAGTTTCTCATCCTGCTACCTCAAGTGCCAACTAACAACAGCAAAGGAAACTGGGCCACTTCAGGCGAAATCCTGCTAGGTCTTGTCTGGGTGTGATATCAGAAGTGTTTTGGGGGATTTTTCCTGTGTGTAGGAGGCTAGCAGGGCATAGGCAGACATGAGTATGCCAATATGATGTGTGTATCCCCCCCGAGTCCTTTTGAACACAGAGTTTCTCTGATCTCACATGCTTTGGCCACTGCAGTTTAAATTAGCTGAAAAACAGTCTTCAGTTTTGCTTCTTTGGAAGCAATTCCTACTGTCTTTCCCTAGCAACTTACTGCAAAGACATGATGCTGCACGGTGAGCACTCGTTTTGGTGCAGATACTTGATTTCAGAGTTGGTGAGACTGCAGAAATACTGCAAGACTTTCCACTGCAGGAACTCAGGGGCCACTTCAGGAATTCAGTTAAGGTAGGAGAGCATCTGGCCGATAGTGTGGCGAAGGGTTGCAAAGCTGAGTCAGACTGGGAATCAGTTTTATAAAACAAAGTTGTGATCTGTTGGCATAAACTATTTGGTTAGTCCTCCATTCTCACACCATACAGATTTTACATAAGCGCTCCAGTACTGCTTGGACAATCAAATCACCTCCCTAGAAAAGGGGAACTTGCAGGCCATGAGTCCGGAACACTTGCATGTTCCTGCAAGTACCAAGCCTGCTGCCCTTCCTATAGTGTGGGAACACCGGGTCTTTCACCTGACCAGGAGAAACATCTCCCCATTAAGGTAGGAAACTTGCAATGCAGGAGATGAATGTCCTCAGATACACTGGCTTCTAAAAATGGAAGAGGAAAAGAAACGGGGAGAAGGACCAGTTTGAGGAGATAAAGATGTTTTACATGATTTACAGTTTGACCTTAAGATGTTGTTACCAGTGCATCTGAGGAAAGATCAGGTACTTCTAGATAGACCAAGGATTTTCTTTTTCCTAATCAGAGGATTAAATTAGATGTTCTTTCCCAGCTGCCCTTTTTTCTCAGGTCTGCTGGTTGATAGAAGGAAGATCTGTATTCTCAGCCAAGGAGACACGTAATCCTCAAAGAGAAAGCAGTGGGATAGATTGTAGGGCAATAGAAAAACAGTGCTGCTTGCCCTAGTGAGGAGGAGAGGGGCTATGTCCCAACCCTTTCTCCATGGCATGAGAGCACAGCCCATGAGCACAACTCAGGAGTCAGGCTAAGGTATGCTGTTCAGTCACTGCCTCGCTCCCCTTCCTGGGCCTTGGGGGGAAGCTGCTTTGAAAAGATGCAAATTATTCTCAGTGCCTTGCGGGAACGACATCTTAGTGAGAAGAATGAGTAATGAGAAGGGTACTGAGGTCAGGTGGAAAGATCGCCAGCTAAGGGACAGTGACAGCAGCCCGTGTGATGGTCTGTGTTCAAAGTAATGCACCTTAGCATGGTTTTACCTCATCCCTAGGAGACCCCTCTGAGAGAAGTGCCTTGTTTTGGGTTCTGCCTCCTTCCAATCCTTCTTTCATCATTTTCTCCAAACCAAAGCCACATTGGAAAATGATTAATCTGAGAGGCAGGCTGGGCTCTTTGCAGTGGTGCTGCAGCCTACCTAAGCTGTAGTTAAGTGGGGCTTTCCTGCTGGCAAAACAGTTGCACTTTTAGAGCTGTCCTGACTCCTTCAGGACTGTCAGGAGAAAAAGGTGGCATATATTTATTTTAGTCAAGCAAGTGAAGAGTGCTCTCCTTGAGCAGCCCAGGGGACAGATCAAATGTGCAGAAAACCCGGATTCTTGCATAGTCACTTTTCTGAGTAGAGCTGCATTTTGAGGATGCAGAGCTTTGCTTGGTGTGGAAGGAACTAAGCTTTCATGCTGCTGCCTCAGCATTCGTGCCATCCGTTTGTGCCGAGCAGATTTTTTTCCTTTTTTTTCTTTTTTTCCCTGAGTGCTCCATGAGATATTAGTGACTCTTTAATTATATCAGGAGCTTCATAAGCTATTTTGATGTGTTGTCTCTCTGGCTTTGGCACATATTCTGGACTGATGACACATGGTCACTGATGTCTGTCTCTGTCTTACGCTGTCACCATGGAATTTCAAATGTCGCCCTTGGATCTGACACTTTGGGGACTGGCCAGACGTTAAAAAAATCCTCCTGCCTTCAGATACCGGTGCAGGTAATAAAAGGGATTTATCAGCCTGCACTTTCCTGTGCCTGCGCCTGTGGGAATGTGCAAGGTAAATTCATACCCAGTTCTCATGAGACCTGCTTGCCTCTGTTTCCTTCAAAATATCATGCAGCACAACTTTATTTTCCTGAGGATTTTTTTTTCCCCCACAAACTGTACCTCAAGTGCTTACAGAGCAAAACAATCCACAACAGTGGGTAAATGAGTATATTAGAGCCTCCAGTCAAAGAGCCAAAAACAGAGCAGTGAGGAGAGGGGGCCATGAACAGCCTGGAGCTAGGGGGAGGATGAGGTCTGAGCTGAGTCGGGAAGCAGCAGATATGGCTGAGCTGGCAGCAGGGCTGTTGTACACAGTGGGAGCTGAGGAGTCCTGGGAAAAGACATGTCATTCCATCGAGGGAGAAAGAACAGCTTGGTGTGGGGCAAGGGCAACAGAAGATGGTGGGGAACTCATCTGGAACAAACACAGGGAAGACTTAAAAGCAGGGCGTGGGTGGTTTTGAGAAGTGCACGTTGTTAAGGAGTTGGGGTTGTTGGAACAGCTCGAGCTGCAGAACAGCAGCGTATGATTTCTGGTACGGAGAGACGGTAGTAGACCCGTACAGATACACGTGAGGGAAAGTTTAAAGGCAAGAGAAGACATTTTCTCCCCACAGCGGCAAGGCACAAAAGTTTTGGAGCAGCTGCCTTCATAGCTGAGCAGGGGTGAGTTTTGACCTGCTGTATTTCAAGTACCCTTTGGTGGGGACTGCTCTAATGCTGTCCCCCGCTGGGCCACTCATGCCAGGGTTTACCATCAGCGCTCCCAGGCATGCAATGGTTTGGCCAGTTCAGGGGGATTTGGGATTTCACAAACCAGGACACACATAGGTGTTGCAGACAGCCACTAGCCAGTTGTTTTCTTTTACCTCTCTGTGCTAAATTGGTGTGATCAAAACATACCCAGGACCTGGGAGTCTAAATAATGGCCTTGTGCTCCCTGTGTGGAGCTTGGTAATATTTACTGAGCCCGACGGCTTCATTCTCCTGCGTGCTGACTGCATTAATGGCGGGTGCAGGGAGGGAGGGCAGGGATGAAGGATAGCTGAGAGGGGTCCGGGCGACACAGCTAACGGATGGCCTTATTAGAGACACTTTCCTGGGGCCTAAGTGGAGCTTTTTTGTCTGAGTCGGCAAGAAGTGGGTCATTTTGCTGGGCTGTCAGGCCCCAGCTCTCACTGGAGAGAGGAGGCTGTGACTGCAGCAGCCTGCTGGCTTCTCAGTGCTGTATTTGGCTGGGGGACGAGGTGGTGCAGGGCTGAGAGGGGAGTGAGAGAGACCATAACAGCCCTTAGGGATCCTTTCCTGGAAAAAATACTCAGATCCAAATTACTCTCTTATCCTACCCTGCCAGTGAATAGTATTTGGAGGTCAGTAGGGAGGTAATGGAGCTGATCCTCCCCCCCAAGACACTCCCCTCTGCCTGGTTTTCATTGCCATCTCTCTCTTCACTCTCTGCATATCCAGAGAAGCAGTGGTGCCTGAGGTACGAGCTCAGGCTGCTGTCCCTCTCATCTGTCAGTGATTTTAGAGAGCCTAGTCGTGACTAGGTCTCACTGATCCTGCACTGTGCCTGATCCGCAGGGATCCAAGCCTGCTGCAGCCTTGCACAGGAAGTCCTGGCTCTGTCTTAAAGTCTTGCTGCTGCTGGCTTTGGCTCTGCAGATACCTGCTTCCCTCTGTTGTACTGGACTAAAGAGGGGAACATCACATGTGAAGTCTGCCCTGCCCATCCTCCCCATCATAACTGTGTTGATAGATCGTCTGAAAAAATGCAGTTATCAGAAGCAAATGTGCTAGAATATGCCACAAAGGACTGTTCTGAGGATATTTCCAGCCCAGAAGGAAACAAAATCTCCTAAGAATTTACAGATCAATATCACCAGAGTTGGAGTTAGAGATAGTCCACAATGAGATGTACATTATTTTCAGCATTTTCCCAAAATGCAGCCAGTGATGCTTGTGATGGTCTCTCAACCTAGGAACATAGATCAGCTGTCAGAGGCATTACTGGGTTTAACCAGTTAGCCCTGGGGAGGAGCTGGTTAAAACTGAGCAAATACTTTGTCACAGAATATGCTGAGTTGGAAGGGACCCAGAAGGATCATGAAGTCCATCACCTTGCCCTTCACAGGACCATCCCCAAGAGTCACATTATGTGCCTGAGAGCATTGTCCAAACACTTCCTGAACTCTGTCAGGTTTGGTACTGTGACTACATTCCTGGGAACCTGTTCCAGCGCCCAGCCACCCTCTGGGTGAAAAACCTTTTTCCTAATACCCAACCTAAACCTCCCTTGGCACAACTTCAGGCCATTCCCTCGGGTCCTGTCACTGGTCACCACAGAGAAGAGATGAGTGCCTGCCCCTCTTCTTCCTCTCTCGAGGAGGTTGTAACTGTAATGAGGTGTCCCCTCACTCTCCTCCAGACTGAACAGACCAAGTGACCTCAGCCACTCCTCATAAGGCTTCCCCTCCAGACCCTTCACCATCCTCATGGCCCTCCTTTGGATGTTCTCTAGTAGCTTTATATCCTTCTTATATTGTGGTGACCAAATTCTGTCCTAAAGGAGCTGAGAAATGGAGGGAATAGTCTGGGAACTCCTTTTTTGCATTACACTGACTTCCCACATGAGCTGACATTATGTGAGGGGTAGCTGAAAAGGGTGTGGCAGCTGGGGTAAAATTTCTCACACATAAAATTTCTGTTTCATGAAGTGGCATTTCTCCTAGATGTATCTGGCTGCTACATACGCTGGAGAAAGGCTGGATGAGATACTTTTGAGGGAAAATGCAAATCCAGGTGAAATACTAGCCTGAGAGATGGAAGCAAAGAGGAAAGTTTGTTACAAACAGAGGAGTTAGGAGCTTGTGCTTCTTTTCTAACATGGTGGAGGTGAAGAGAAAGGACCAGTACCTGACCTTCCCTGCTCTCCATCTTCAATAGCTTTGTTTTCTGAGATCATCTTCTGCAGAGGCTAAATTGTGCTAATCCTTAGAGTAAACCCTGCAGTTTACATTTCTGTGAATCAGGACAGAATGCAGAAGGCCAGTTTAGTGTAGATTTATTTTCTCTTATCCCCATTCTGTATGCACAGAAATTGTATCGGATTCTGCATATGCATTGATTGGGAGGGAATATGGGCCGGGCTACACACTCAAAATTCAGCAGAGGTAGGGGTGGGTGCCTTTGGCACTGCTCAATCATTGGTTCAACTTCTCTGTGATTTGCTGCACACAGGAACATCAGAGTTGCTGGTCTGGTTTAGACAGATGTAATATCTGGGCTCCAGTAATTGCCAAATAATTCATAAAGGTGCAAGAAAGCCTGTACTACACTGGAACAGAATTATCTGTTCACAGGAGACATTTTCTTTCTGACTGAATGAGGTTAATGACCATCTTATGCCTGCCAGCATGAAGGTTTATAGTCCTTTATCAAACATAGATGATGACTCTGTTGTTGCTATAAATGCTTTGCTCATTTTCCCCCTATTTTTATTTTTATTTTTTTTTTAATATGCAACAGTAACTTCCAAAAGTTCACTTTACATAAAGGTGAAAAAGTCTTTGGGCAAAAAGAATTGGTGAGCACTTTTGTCATTAGCTCTACAGTATGTCTACAAAGTGGTTACAAGTGGGAAGAATGGTTATTGTTTAAAAAAAGAAAGAAATCCATTACTTGATCCTCCAAACAATCGGCATCCTATTGCTGATTGCCGTATCCTTGTGGCAGTAACGAATTAATGATTACCTTTAGATTAGGTCTTCACTGCGCGCGTGATGCTCCGAGAGCTCGGCTAAATTGGGTTGGATGTAGTCAGGATTGCTGAGTCTGTACTCCAGCCTCCTTGGGCTGCGATCTTGTCAGGGCTCATAAGCTGAGCCAGAGAATTTGATTAGGCGGCCGGGCCTTTGGGGAGGGTGTTGGGGAAGAGGGAAGGCCTTAGGCTCTGTTCTAGCAGAGTCTCCGACTCACCCGCACCTGCAGCTGGGTTTGCCAGGCAGCCTGGGCCTGTGCACAAAGCTGGTGCGTGAGCAAGCTGCCAGGATGCTCAGGCCCCCTCACAGTGGGATGTCTGGGAAGTCCATCCCTGCCCCGGCAGGGGCAGTCAGTCATTCAGTGCCAAAGAGTGGCTGCAGGCACTGGCAGTGAGTGCTTCAAAGGGTAAACTGGAGCTCCTAAAAACTGACCAAAACACAGGCCCCTGAATGCAGTCTGGTGCCAAATGCAGCATCTCAGGCACCAGAACAGCTGAATGGGGCTTCCCTGAATCCCCTGGGGCAAGACCTGGATCCCAAATTTGTGGCCTCTCTCCCAAGCCAGCAAGGCTTCACTTGGCCGCTCCACATCCAGGCGCTGATTGGATCTGGCCCTTTTCGGCTTTTGACACTGACGTGGTCTCTCTTCCTGGCATTAGGGCCTCAATTAGCCTCTTCTATTTCTGATGCTCTGAATTTGCATGGTGAGAGCCGGGATTAAGGACAGGCAGACTTAATGCAGCTACTATTAATAAATAAGGAAGATTAGGAGCTTTGTCAGTAACATAGTGCTTCCTCCTTCATTTAATTATTCAAAAATACCTCTTGTTTAACCCCCCACCCTCTGAATGAAGTAAATAAAAAGAAGTGAGATTAATGAAGATAAAGTTTAAATTAACTTTCTGTAGTGTGGGTCAGCTAAGAAAATTCTTTCTCTTGTAATTGACTGATGCTGGTGCTGGCTTCTGCAAGAATTTAAAAAAAAATCTTCTGCTCCCTTTTTTACATAAATACATTTTTATATCAGGTTGGGAATATTTCTTTATGTGTTTGGGGACTGCTGTTACCTACTTACAAAGCAGAAGTAGCAGCAGGGCAAATTTCTTTCCTATCAGCAGGCCACAGTTCATCTCTAGAGGGACCACATTTGGAATTAAACAAGGAGTGAAATTTTTATGGCCCACTTTTCCTCACTGATACTGCCAGAAAAGAGGATGTTTAGTGGACTTTTTGAGGTGATCTTTGGGTTGACGTTTTCATCTCACAGGGAATTGTACTGATACCGTCTAACTCATTTCATAGGTGGTTGTCTAAGTGGTGTTAGTACCCAGTAACTAGGTACCGAGGATGCATTCCAGCTGCAGTGACCTCGAGGTAAAAAAGTGCTTCATCCTATTCCTGTGCAGTTAAATTCCTTCGGGATGTGTATCTCAAAGTGTGACTACAACAGGTTCCAGATGTTTCATATCTGCTCATGCTCTATAAAGAATGATGACTAAATTGCAGTTTAGTGACCTTAGAGATATGAAAAGGGGGAGGGGGAGGGGTGGCTGGCTGGCAGAGAGCTTTACGGTAATGGGATCTTTGCCAGTATCATTCATGCTTGAGTCAAGGACTTTTGTTTCCCAAAAAGAACTGGGGATTAGCACAGCTTCTGCAGCCTGCCCTGCAAACAGACACGTCCTCTGCACAAATGTTGGTTGTGTGTCGGTCTTCTGGGGTAACCTCTCCTTGTAGGGTTAAAGAACATAGCAGAGATGGAGCTGCTTGGTGTCAAAAATCCTGAAGGGAAGGGTGGCACTTATTAAATCTAATATGATCTACTTGCCTTCCATGCTTCTGGCTAAGGTGGGCTCTGCAGTGTCCTAGTGCAGGCTGAAAAGCCCAGGCTCAGTGCTGTATCCTTTCATCTCAAGCTTTAGGACTAATACCTGAAGAATTATTTTGTATTATTTATTCTAGAATTGAGGTATTTCTATCTTATGAGGCCTTTGGATTCAGTGTCATTTCCGTCAGGGGTAGGCAGGATCTGCGTTCACTGTAATTTAGCTTGGGGTTTTGTTGTTGTCTTTTGCGGACTGCTCTTGCCCTGTGTTCAGCATTTTGGGATACCAGAGATGCTGCTTCCCAGCTCCTGGAGCTATTCTCAGGAGTCCATATAATGTCTGAGCTGTTTCTTTTTTCTTGTGACCTAGGATCAATAGGTTGTGCTGTTTCCAAGCGAACTGCTGCTAAATGGCTCTCTGACTACCTCTCTGGTTTTTGTTCCTAAGCAGTCCTGCAGATCTCTGGGCATGTAAAAGCACATTGGCTTTGAGGAAAGCCTCCTGTACATTGCCTGTTTCAAAGCAGTTTTCATCTAGGAGATTAGCAGAGCAGCACAGGGACATCTTAACGTACAGTTACAAATTCAGAGGTGGTTTTCCAGGGCATCTATTCTAGTTTCCAGGTTTAGAAGGTGCTTTCAGCAAATAGTCTCTACTGTTCCCTTAACACCAACTGTTTCTGTAAATGTTCTGGCCAGTGAACATATTCAGTGGAATATGCCCAGACAGGGACATGGCTTGAGGGAGTTAAATACATAATTGAAAAGATTATTTACTGGTTTCCTTGACCAGCATCTTGTACTGTCTTTTGTGTCATTCTTATCCTTGTAATGGATTATCTTGGTCTCCATAAAACACATGATGGGGATGTATTTTTGCTGTTGAAAAAGTCTCCAGTGACAGAAAGGATGAACTCCAGATGAGCAATGTACTTTCATCCTCATATTTTCTCAGTCTGTACAAACTCTTCCTGCTGTTTTCCTCCCTAGAGCTGTGAAAGTTTGGGATGCTGAGACCTGCTCTCTATTTTCCCATGGCAGGAGACATCTTCCCTCCCACTGAGGACTGTGGACTCTTTTTTTCTTTTTTTTTTGACAGTGCTTTGCCTTGCCACTGACCTGCAGAGCCTTAAAGTTTGGCTGTGAATTAAATGCCCTTTGTCCACAGATCAGGCCACTTTCAGAGACTCTACTGGGAAGGGCTGGAGTTAAAACCACAGTGGACCAGTCATAAGTGTTTGTTAAGCTCAAGGTGAAAGACTTGAGGTGCAGGGGCCAAATGAGCTTAGGATAATTTCTGTAAGCCTCAATTTAGATCATATGCCTCTGTGAAACTCCTCTTTGACCTTAACTCCCCCATTGTACCCAAGAGATTAATCAAGCCTAGCTGGAGAAAGGAGGGAGTTCCTTTTGAGTAGAAAAATTACAACATTTCTAGACTCTTTTTCCTTGTATTTGGAAAACATAGTCAGCATGTGGATGACAACCATAAGAGTCATGTGGAAACTCTTCCACTTGAACCCTTTTGGAATAATGTGAGAGTATAACAAAGAAAAAGCCTGGTAATGGTTTTTCATTTTCACAGAAGTGTGAGGATGATAGGACTTCTTGCTGTGAGCTTTCCTTCTGTTCGGGATGAAACTATTAAGAGAAGCCACACACACACACACAAGCCCCTTTGCTCTGAAAGCTCCCGTGCTCTCTGTGTACTGCTGCTGTCTGAAAGTGTAATTTGTGTATTGCTCCATTTCAAACGCATCTCCTTTTTGCTCTCTCTCTCTTTGTCTTTGGAAAACGTTGGAGCACTAAGCTGAGCAGGCTGATGGTGCCAGATATCCTTTGTACACCCACACAGAGACTCAGAAATAAACATCCCTGCTGCGACCGGGAAGCTTTCTCTTCATAATAGCATGTGGGCACACACACAGAGCAAGTGGCAAGAGGAGTCCTTAGCATGCTCTCCATACCTTTTGTTTGATGTGCAGGTTTATGTACAGTAAATTAGGACCCATGCTTGGGAAGTGCATCTTTTTATATAAGAGGGTCATCTTTTAAGTGGGGCAGGTCAAAGAATCTCGTGTCCCATAATAAGCAGCTTTGACCCATGTAATGCACATCAGACTGTCCCTCTTAATTTGATAAACTAAATGCTAGATGGATAATCCTGCCTTTCTTTTTCCCCTTCTCCTCTTTCTAAATATATCCATGTATCTCTGGCTCCTGACTGCGAACTTGTATCTACCTTGCTCCATAGATTAATCATAAATATGGATATAGATGACAGAAGGTTAAGGGCATGGCGGGAGGGCTAAGCAACTCCGCTCCATTTATCATTGTTACACTGGAAGTTTGGGGGGTGCCTCACCTGTCCCAGCTTCTTTGACACTTTTCAAGCAATGTCAAGAGCAAAGGTTTTAGAACAAACATTGGTCACAAAAGCACTAATTTAAATGTTCCCTTACTGGTTATCTTTGTCTGAGCAAATGGCTCTCAACCCTCTGTGTCTTTTCGAGTGAGTAGAAAAAAAAAAAAAAGTCTGATAATTTTCAGTCAGATTGAGCAGATTTGCACACAGGTACAGAGAGCCAGACCCCTTGATTGCTGTGTGTCACCAGGATATGCAAGGTGTTTTGAAGGGGCTAATCAGTTGATAACAAATATTTGTAGACAATCATTCAAACTGAGTTTAAGAGTTTTGGAAAATTACAAAAATGCGAGGTCATATTCTGGAAATGAAAGACCATTTTCTTTTTTGCATTGGGCAAACTGAATGAAGTATGAATTGGAATTAGTTCAAAAACCACCAATACTTCTGAAAACATCAAGTTGAAGATGAACAATAGAGTTCCTCTGTCATTCTGAGCAGCGTGGACACGAGTGTCATGTGCCAGGTGCAGGTTCTGCTGACATCCAGCCTACAGTTTGGGGCAACATGCTTCAAGGAGGATATAAACAAGCAGGAGAGAGCCCAGAGGGGAGCAGCAGGCTTTCCAAGACACTGAGCAAACAGGACCTGCACAGGAAGGTTAAAAGCGCTAGAGCCATACAAATTTACTTGCTCTAAATAGGGAAGGCAAAGAGAAACGTTAAGAGTCTTTGTTCCTATAAACTGGTCTTTTAAAAGTGGTATTGATCTGTTGTGCTGCAAATCCTCAAGATGAGAAGTAATAGGTTAAATACTAAGAAGACGTCCTAAGTGTAGGACTAGGAGTGTACTGGAAGGCATTAGCGTAGGTGGGAGGATGTGGAGCTTCTTTCATTAGAGCTTCTTCAAACCATGTAGGTAGATATTCTACAGGAACAGATTTAAAGGAATTTTTCAGCCTGTCTTGGTGCAGTGGGCTGGATCAAATGATGTTCTTGAGGTGCTTTCTGGTTCCACCTTGCTGCAATTTCTGTGATTCGACACAGTCAAACCAATCTGACTTCCATGTAAGCTGGGTGCCTTTTTTTCACCCTGCTAAAATTACTCTGGTCTGAAACAGATGAGATAACAGGAAAGGAGTAAATTCCATGTAAGCAAACTTTTCCAAATGCTTGTTGGATTTGTTTCTTTACTCAGTCTCTTTTAGGAGATTATTAAGGAACAAACTTGTCATTGGATATGAGATAAAGCCATATCATAAATAAAGTAAGAAGAAAAGCAAAATTTACTGAATAAATAGAGCAGGAATATATAGCTGGTTTTCAGCATGAAAAGATGCCACAGCTCAGCAGATGTGTCACTGAGCAGTATTATGTCTGGTGTTTAATATGGATTAATAACCCAAAAATGGGAAGAATACATAGGAGGAAAAATGTGTAGATAATACAGCAATGTTGAGGTTACCCAAGCCTATAAAAGACTCTGAGGAGGTCTGACAATGAGCTTGCAGAGGCAATTTGCAAGCGTCATAAGAGTAAATGAAATGCAATATGGCAAAGGCAAGGTGATGCACTCAGGAAACAACACATTAGAATTAGTCATGCTTGTTTCTGGGTTCTAAAATAATTGTAACTGCTCAAAAGAAAAGAATGAGGGGGAAAAAAGGCATAACTGAGCAACTCAGTGAAAACATTTGTTCAGTCTGTAGTGATGGTGAAATAAAAGCATGCAAGATGAGAGAGTGCATTAAGAAAAGGGTAGAGAATAATAGATAAAATAATACAGTACCATTACATAAATTGATGGTACGTGCTCTCCTTGTACACTCTATTCACTTTGCTCACCCTGTCTCTCAAAAGAAAATAACAGAAATAGAAGAATGACCAGAAAAAGGGAACCAAAATGACTAGAGTCTTTTAATAGCTTCTTCATAAACAATGATTTAAAAGAGCAACACTGCTTTCTTGAGAAAAGACAAATAATAGAAAATGTGGCAAAGGTATAGAAATAGTCACCACAAAAAAGAAGTTCACTCAGCTGTTCCTATTTACTTTTCATTTTATTAGAAGAAAAACAGGAGAAGCAATTACATGAAAAAAATCAAACAACTTTAAACCCCTGAAGAGGAAATACTCTTTTACAAAATGCCTAATTAACATATGGAACTTGTTGCCATCAGATAAAATCAGAAACCCAGTAAGAGCTCGGTAAGATTCAAACCTAACTCCTATTTGGATCCTGGTAAGATTTACAGATGAAATAGGGAAGATATGAAGATATGAAACAGGAGGTATTAACCTAAGATATGAGGATGCAAGGGGTCTTGCCTCTTCTTATTCTGGGGTAACAAACAACAGATCAGCAAGTGGCTTGAGAGTAAAAGGCAATCTTTCTTAGCACCATGTTTTTGCACATGTGGCCAGGGCATTTGGAAGCTTTTCTCAGTAGAAGCCTTTTGCAAAGATGAGGTGTGGAAGATGTCAGTGTTGTGGTATCTGTTTTGGGAATTGTGGTATTTGAACAGTTTGGCAGTAAAACAGCTGCCTTCGAATCCTGATTCTGCCTCTGACCCTTTTTTGGGTGTTTTATACCCTCTCCTCTGCTTCAGTTCACCTATCTGAAGACAGGCTGCACCAGTGCAGCCTTGTGGTTTAGGAGACTTCTGAGCATTGATCAGTGAGGCTCCTGTTTGTGAGTCACTTGGATGTGCTGAGATGAAGTGTGCTGTTGACAGCTGTTCAGTGAAAGCCCTGGCAGTGTGATAGGCTGCAGTGTCATGATGTTCCTGCACTCTTTCACGTGTGGCTGGCCCTTGAAAGAGGCAACCACGTCTCCTCCACCCAGGCACGAATTCCCCTTTCTCCTGCCACCCTGTGGTCATATGGCCATATCTGTAGCGCTCAGGACCCTGCTCATGGGTCAGGATTTCCTTTGCAAGACATTATTAAAACACACATTAAAAATGTGACGTCTTCCCCTGCCCGCTCTATTTTTGCCAGTCCCTATGTGCCAATATCCATCCTTCCCCAAAACTGATGGTTATAACCACTTCCACCATCCATACTCAAAACTGTTCCTGTGCCTGCAGCACTGCCTTGCCTTTCCTGCCTGCATTAGTCTCAGTCTGGAGCAGTTCCTTGGTATGCATGTCTTCTGTCAAGTGCTGATTCAAATCCAGATCCTGTGTTGTAATTCATGACTTGGGAATAGACTAGGAAATACTGGTCTTGTTTTTCAGGAAAAACAAACACAATTGTTTCTTTTTTTTTTTCCCCTCATATGAAACTTGCACAGAATTCACTCCTTTAACAGACTAGGCAGATGAAAGGATCAACTGCACATCTGATATCTTGACAACTCCACCTCACCTAGATGTCAGCTGTGCAATATCCTGTGCATGAGCCACAAATACATACATCCCTTTGTTTTGCACTGCAGCTGTGATTTCTCTACACAATGACACAAACATTTTTGTGAGGGCGTTTTCCCTTCATTCCCGAGTGTCCCATCTGGCAGGGCTTGGGCTGCTATGGAGCTCACATTTACAATTCCCATCAGGCAAGCTTGGCCTAAAAAACAATTAAAGTATTTGAATACGTGGTTGTGGTTGAAATCTGCCCTAAGTGTTAGAAGAATGTTTAGTCATCTCCTTACTAGGACAAAATCCAAGCTAGCACTTAGTTGGTACTTTCCTAAGTGCTTTACAAATATCAATTAATCCTCAGGTATGAGCACATCCCATGCTTTGTTTTTCGCACCAGGAGTTGAACACTCTGATCCTAAAAGCAAGAGCCTTTACTATCGGGGATAACTCTGCTATCCTGCCTTCTAGAGCATCTTCAGCCTCCTTCTCTGCCTGCTTCATGACCAGGGAGGGAAATTGCTGCATTATTGCCTTGTGATGCTCTCTTTATACCTACCGAAAAATTGTATGAGCCGTAAATCCCTGCCCCCACCCCCTTCCCCCTTTTCAGGTAGAGAAACTGAGGGAGAATTTGTATCAGGACTGGACTGTAAAGGTCCTTCTGTTCCCAGTTCTGTCCTAAGTTCAGCAGGACCCACTTGCCTTACAGTGATCACCAATCAGGACATAAAGAAAGTGAAGTAGAAGAAGGAAAGGAGAGATGCCTGTCCCACTGCAGTGACAAGGAACTGATGGACTCCAGGGAGATGCTTTTCTTCCTGCCCATCAAAAACCAGTGCCCCTCCCCTAGATAGGTTCCAACCAGCAGAGAGCAAATCATGATTTAGACTTTTCCCCAAAATCAATTAGACTCCTTCAGTGATAGAAGCAATTTGTGTGACTTTTAATCTTTTGCCAGCTCAGCCTGATCAGCACTTTTTGAAGAGTGTGGAGCCAGTGTCTCTGCTAATCCAGGTAAATCAGCCATATCTGGAGACAGACAGACAGGGAAGGAAGGGAAGCTATTAAAACCAAAGAAGGCCCATTTCAGGACTAACAGGCATCAGTGAGGTACCTGATTTATAGGAGGAGAGTTGCCTTTCAGTCATTTTTAATGGAATATTATTAAAGGAAAATCAGGAGCTGTGAAACCTTTTGTGTCTCATCTCCTAATGTATTTATTTCTGCAGCAGGGAACCCTGTTAACCCCACCAGGTAATGTATTCCTCAGCTGGCACGGGTGGCAAGGTTGTCCCCTAGAAATTTTATTATGGAACAAACTCAGTTAAATATTTGCACATGAAAAGACTACCTCAAGGTTTCAGGGGTCTTAGATTTGTTTCCAAGGAAGACTGTGTGGTAGAGCTGCTGTATCTTCCTGCATGTGGTTGTCGAATACCATAATTTTCACGTCTCTTTGGCTTTTTTTCCCTTTGTCAACGTAAATGAGTGTAGATGGATGGATGACTAGATGGATGCTTGCCTAAGGCAATGTCAGGCTCTGGGCAAAGTTTGGGTCACACTTCTGAATTGCTTTCCCATAATTTTTCAAGCAGACTAATAGTTGAGATTGTCATCATTGTAAGAAAGGCAAGTTCCATGTACAAATGACACACAAGCCTCAATCCTACAGACACTTAAGCACCTATTTAATTTTCTGTGCTGTGAATAGTCTTGCAGCAATTGCTGAAAATGCTCGTAGAGGACTGTATTGAAATGACAACCTCAAATTTGACTGATGTGAAAGACTTTTATCATGATACCAAGAAGGACTTAATAAGACTGAAGATGCCTGTACTGCATGTGTCCTCTGCTTTCTGCTTTCAGTCCATTCTTAACTCCTCCTCAGTAATACTTTGTAGTACATGCCAACATACTTACAAAGTAGAAAAAACACTTTTTCATTGGATTTCCATCTGTATGGTACTGTTGCATGGGAGGAGGTTCCTGGCGGTACCCACCATTTTGCCTGACATAATGGTCAAGGGAGTGTGTGCAAAGCTAGAAGGATTTACGTATTGCTCGAAATAATGAGCCATGTGCCTTCAAAGCCTCTGTGTTTATAGATCATGTATCTATCTTTACACTTTCCTGTAAGAATCACCCCCTCGGGTCACGAGTTTCAGCCAGAACAGGAACACAGTGGGAAGCGTGTTTACATTCAGATGTTACCACCTTAAAAAAGAGAGAATCGGTAAAAACATGACTTTGATTTTATAGGATCAAAAAAGAGAATGTTGCGGTGCCTACCTTTTGATTGTACTAGGCCTTCCAAACTGGCTTTGTGTAAACAGCATGAAAGTAGCTACAACAACCAAGTTAGGCAAAATCTGATAGTAGCCTGATGAGGAAGGTGTAAGTTGCCTTCTGGCAGGGCCTCCCACGCCCTGCCTGCTGAATGAGATTCGGTGTGGCTGAGCAATGTGTGTCACCATTCGTGTGTGGGCACACGAGCAGCAACCCTGCCATGGTGCCTCGTTGGGAGCTTCTGTTCAGCAAAGCCGTAAATGACAACACACGGTAAAAGCTGGTGGAGAACCAAGACGTCAAGCAAGCCAAAAAGCCAGGTTATGGTCTTAGTATCACTGGTGTAAAGCTGATGTGAAAACAGCTACTGTCACTTCTGAGCGTTCCACTGGTGTACCGCTGTGCTCTTCTCCCGGAGGGTCCTTGCAGGCTGACACAGGCGTGGGTTTGGAGCAGGGTGTGTGTGTTGTGTGCATCGGCAGAAAGCAGTTTCTTGTGGCACCCTGGTAATATCTCATACTGGTACACAACCAGTGTTTTGGTGCAACCATTTTAGACACCACTTAAATTCTTCTCAGGCTTTTTGCATGTGCCTGCCTGTGCTGAAATTGTGATGTATTAGGAGCATATGGTGAGCCCTAGACAGAGCTGCCCTGCCAAGGGTGTATTTCATCAAACAGTGATGCAGAAGTCTCAACAGATAGTTGGGTTTGGTGCAGTCATTTAAGAATCCCAGTTACATGGGCCAAAAGGGCTCTCAGATACTCTGATATTTTGTTTCTGGACTTGGTATTTTTGCTGGGCAGCAGAGCTCTGGCCTAGCAAATTCAATGGAAAGTTTCCCAGCGGGCTTTGAAGAGATGCGCTCACAGAAAGGGCTACATTCAAACCAGTTGGAAAAGTGGATATTTTTCCCCAAATGGCAAAGTGATGATCTTGCAAAAGTTTTCTTAGCAGATTTCAAAGAGCCAAAAGGTTCTCCATCTTCTTAGCCAGAAGAAATTCTTCCATGTGAAAAATCTTTTCCTTTTCTTTTGAGGAAAAAAAAAAGAGAGCAGATTCTTAATTCATTTATAAACTGAAATTTCCATTTAAAAAGTGTTCCAAAAGCCAATTTTCAAGCAGATGCAGATCCATTCTTTCTAAAATCCAAAGATTGTGGCGCATACTCATGTACAGTTGCGCTTGGCTTCCCAGCCTCTCTGCCCTACATCTCCCCCCAGGAGACAGCACGTGAGAGTGAGTCCTGGTCCTTAATCCCAGCAAAGCTGAGCATGCTGCAGCTGGTCCCCAAAGATTGCTGCACCACGTAAAATGACTACGAACAAAATACGCGGGTATTCTGCGTAGTTTCTTAATATAATATTTTCCTTACTTTAATACCCTCTCACAGTCTCCTCCTCCTTCCATGCTTTCCTCTGAGGGAGCTTGAGCCTTTCTAATTTTAGATTTTCATTTTGTTTTGGTAGATTATGTTTTTGTTTATTGCCTTCTGTCCCTCTGAGGCTCCCATACAAGACTTAGCTGCACCTGGCTTTTATTTGAAGAAAGTCCAAGCTTGCCTCTCTCCTGACCTTGTTGGGTTCTCTATTCTCATGTGTGTTGTGGGATTTTGTTGGTTTGGTTTGGTTTTGTTTATGGTTTTTTGTAGCCAGGGATCCCTTGGGCTTGTAACATGCCTTTTGACATAGGGTGATGGTCTGTCATCCCTGGTGTGTTTCTAGAGGCAGGGAAGAATAAGGATGCTGTGCGGAGATGCTTAATTAAAATGTGGAATGCGTACATTCAGAGGCACGTATTTCATTTGTGCACACATGTAGATGTGTGCATGTGTATGTGTCTTGCTGCTAATTGCTCTGAGTCCCTTTCTTGCTTTCCTGTGCTGGCATTCACTCTTCCCTGTTTGCTACAGGGGAAAGAAAAAGCAGGGAGCACACCGAAATGTCACAGCTGAGAGGGTTTCTGTAATCCTCCAACATATGTTCAACATTAAAGCTCCTTCAGCAAGTCTGATGTGCTCACAGTCATCATGGGACCAGCAGTTAAAGCGTCCCAGTGCTGCCAGGAAAACGTTATCCTGGCCCTAATTGAGAGCGACTTAACTAATGTTTCATTTCCTAATTAGTCCTTGTCAGCCGCTGGAAGGCCGCGGATGCTGCTGGTGGCACGGGGCCCATCGCTGCTGTAATTGAAGTTGTTCTGACAGTCTAGGGCTTTGGGGTGATCCATAAAGTAAGGCTGATGGTTCGGGACCAAATTGGGTGGAAATAGGAGAGAGGGTCAAGCATCAGCTCAGACACATAGTGAGCGTGCTCTGCCAAACCTGAATGGTCACAAATCAACTCTGAAATGACAGACATGACAGAATAACAGTGAGGAAATGAGGACATTGCTCCATGCTGTGCTCAGTGGGAGTGCAGGTGGCTGGAGAGAGTGAGCCAAAGGGGGCTGCTGGGACTAAACAGAGAGGGGGAAAAGAAGACTCTTTGCTGGAGAGCAGCTAATGGGCATGGACAGGCCAATCACAAGGAATGCTGTGCTCATCTGCAGAGCACAGGGCAGCAAGAAGTACTTTGCCATGAACTTGAACCTCAGAGCAGTGAATAACGGTATTGTCCTTAAGAGGTGTTGGCCTCTTTTTCATCCTTATCGTTCTCTGTCAGGAGTTTGGTGAGATGTACTCAGCCTCAGCTCCTTCATTTTTGAGCACCATGGCTGAGTTCTTGCCTTCCTTACTCCCACTGGCTATTCCCTGCTGGGTCAGGGCATCCATGTGGCTTTAGTGTTGACGTGCCAGCAGCAGAACCAACACAAAAGGCAGGAGTGCCCTCCTGCCATGCTGCAGATGTGGGCACTTGACACAGTTACATCAGCCTGGGACAGGATGTTGGGCTAGTGATTGAGAAAGAAGGCTCTAGAAGCCTCTTCCAGATGCAGATAGGAGAGGATGAGGATCTGAGTTTGAGATCACATTATAACTAGAAAGAAATGATTTGTGGTTGCTAAGCAGAGGAGTTGTGGTAAACAGTGGACTGGGGTGCATCTGGTGGAGAAACTTGGCTCATCACACAAATCCCAGGATTTGTGAAGGGGAGCATCTGGGCACCCCTGGACTTGGCAAACACAGCTGGCAGGCAGGCACTCAAAGGACAAGTGGGCAGCAGGAAGCCTGCAGGAGGAAAACACAGACAGTGTCAGCTCTGAGGTTCACAGGCAGTGCATGATCACTTTTCCGGCCTTCTCCAGCCAGCCAGCCCCATCTGTTTGCCTCCAGCTCTGGGAAGTGGGGCAGGTGGGATAAAAGCCTTTCCACAGTGGGACTGTGCTGACTGCTGGGCCTCAGGTCCAATGGCAGTGCTGGCTGCATGCTGGGCTGTGGCAGTTCTGCCTGTCTGCAGCTCATGGGACATGTCACAGTGGGGTTTGCAGCTCATGCGACATGTCACAAGAGGCACATGCACAGTTTAGCAGGCAGTGGTAGCAGGGAGACAACAATCCCCTTAACCCAAGATAAATTCCTGCCTCTCTTTGCTGACACTGACACATTTTTTTTTTCACCAGGGCTCTAGTTTTATCTTCATCTCCACCCAATTCCTTTCAATAAAGGACAAGCCATAGATAACCCCATGTATTCCCAGCACACCTGCCTTCTGAGGGTGAAGGTGGGAGGTGACTGGCGCTAGCTCTGTCTGGCAGAGGCTACCAGGGAAACACCCCCAGCAGGCCCAGCATACATAGCTGGGCATTCAAAGATCTCAGCTCAGCCCCAGGGCTCTCCAAGGCCAAATGAGCCTCACAGTCCACTGGGTGAACTGATACAGTGTGCTGCTGCAGCTGCCCTGTAGGGTCCCTCACTGTCCCCAAACCATGGTGGGATGGCTGTCTGGCCCCTCCAGATCACACAGGCGCTTCCTAGAGTGCACAGGTGCCAGGATCTGGGTGTATGTGCAAGTATCGTGGTTAAGAAAAACTCTATGAAGCTGAATAGACTCTCTCCGTAATTAACATGTTCAGTGGTCCTGGCTGTGAGTGGACAAGCAAACATGGACTTCAAGCACAGCAGCTGAAAGAAGAGGGCTGGCACTTGGCACCAGCCAGTGTAATGACACAGTAGGAGAAGGGGAGGTGGAGTGTGCTTGTCTATGCTCAATAGACACATCTTAGAATCACTGAATAGTTTGGGTTGGAAGGGATCTTTTAAGGTCATCTAGTTTAACCCCCATGCAATGAGCAGGGAATGCAGTAAATATTTTCTTTCAGAGACTCTCTTGTTTCCTAACAACCCTGTAAAGAAAAAAAATAGGCTTTATGATACATGTGAAGCCTCACTGTGCATGTAATTTCCATAGCAAGCCACCCACACTTCAGAGCTTGCTCCTGGTGCCTGCACAGGTGATTTCTCCCTTCGTACTGATCAAGTTGCTTGACCTTGGTGCCCTCTGTAAAGTTGTGAACTTGAAGGCAGCATAATAAATTCCCACCTCATCCCAGGTGCCTGTCAGCCTGAAGCTCCTGCAGTAAGGTGAAGGGGGAAAGAGGGGGCTCGTGTCTCTTTACCAAAGCAGGCTGGCTCTCTAATGCCCTATTAGCATACCACACACAAGCATTCAGCTTTTAATTAGTTACGTGGTGTGATAATTAAGTAGTATTTCTCCACAATTTCCTCTTGTGTGGAGCAGAGGGGAGGGGGATGGTGTCTGTTGGGGATGGGAGTTGAGGTTGTTTTAACGTTGTAAGTAATTGTGACCCCAAGGAGAAGCAGAAGCAAAATGCAAACTCTCCCTGGGAGAGCAGTGGAAGCCCCGTGCTGGGCTCTCTGCTGTCCCTCCTCCCATTCCTTCTGGCATGGGCCTCCCCTTCTTCCTTCAGCTAAGTGCTCTGTGGATAATAATACACCCTCTGGAGCATCCTCCTCTCCATGTCAGTGTATGCACCTTCAGATCCTGGTGGGCTGACAAAAAGCTATCCTCCAGCCTAGATTGACAGCTGTTAGGAAGAGGGGAAGAAACTGAAGAAGAAAGCCCTGGATAGGAAGAATCACAGGGTTTTCCAGAGCTGGGGAGCTGTACACAGCAAAAGTGGATTAGTTGAAAAGTATTTCATGGAGACATGGCGGAGCAGGGTGTTGGGAGCCCAGATCCAGAAGAGGGGAAGTTCTGCACCATGAAGTCTGTGTCACATTTGGTTCTGCAACATGTGTGGTAAGAAAAAACAGCTTTCCTACCGTCAGGAACAGCGAGGTCCCATGCCCAGCTGCAGCAGGGCAAGTGTGGCCTCCTCAGCTGGGAATCTCTTACTGGAGAGCAGAACAGGTATAATTGATCCATGCAAAGCAGGGGAAGAAATAAAATAAAGCCTATTACCAAAGCGGCCTGTTGTTTCAGCAGCGTGCTCGCTGTTGGGCTGCTTATGACAGGGAAACAGATGGTAATTCTGCGAGCCCTGCACATCCTGGCACATGTGTAGATTCAAAGAGTTACTGCATCATGGAAGAGGCAGATGCAAGTTTGTTGGGATATGAAATAAAATACAATTTCATAATGAACTTGGCAGCTATGCCATCCCTTAATCAGTTTGGAATTATCTCCATTAAGCATCTCTCCACTTCCCAACAGGAAGCTCAAATGAAAATGAACCCTAAAATGTGGTGGGTTTATCTGCCCCTAAACTAGGCCGAAGCAAAATTGGGATACATCTTTTAAATAAGCTCCAGGAAAACCTTTGGAAAATTATCCAGTGGTTCTCACGCCAACAAGGCAACATAAATCTCTTCTAGGCCTATGAGGACATCACCTCCAAACCATTCCCTGTGGTCTTCATCTGCTAAGGTGACCTCCAGCACAAGACTTTGCTTCTTCACCCTGGCACATTAGACACTCCTGCCTTATCTGGGAGGGAAGGATTTATGTTCTCAGAATGTCAAGCGCAGGGAGTGCTGAGGCACAGGTCCTTCTCCTTGTAGGAAACCTTTGAGTGGACAGCAGTGTGTGCTCTATCACTGAGTACTGCTAAACTTCTCATTTTCACTCCAGTCTCTTCCTGGAGTGGGGACATCTTCTCCAGGTCAGCTCAAAATGAGAGTTTGTGGCAAGTGACACTGTTTTGACAGCTGTGTCTTTGCTGCCATGGGGCAAAGCTGTCTGTGCATGGCAGTGGCCAACAGCTGCTCCAGAGGGCTCTTCTCCATGCCACGGAGAGAGGCTTTCTAGGAGACAGCTTAACAAAGATTAATTACAAAAATGAAGTGTCAGGTTTCTTGTCACTGGCTTTTGGTCACTGTGCACAAGAGGGCAGGGGGCACGGAGTATCCATGGAACTCTCCACAGATGGGCAAGGGAGTTGAAAAAAGAGTTGCAGAGCTGTTACGCACTGTTGAGCATAGGGTGTTGTAGTGGTGTTGGAGAAGAGGGTTGGGCAGTTCTGTTGGTTAAAAATGGGAAGGCTTTGCCATGATAGCAGCTCACTGTCCTGTTGCTGGGCAACTCAGAGGGTGAGACCAGTGCTTTGCACCCTTCCTGCTCTCCCAGATCTGCCTCCCAGGTGCGGCCCTCACTCCTGCTCCACGTTCCCAGTCCCAGACCCATTTTACCCCAAGACTTTACCACTCCTGCCTAAGTGTGTTATATGAAAGTGTCCAATGGGAAAATCATCTGCAATTACCAGCATACTTTTTTCATTGACAAAGCTCAGCTTGGAATTTGGAGTACAAGACATAAAAGACTGATAGAATAGAGCTTGATTGATAGCTGGCATGATTGCAAAACTACAGTACCTGCATCCAGCCAGCTATAAATTGTACCACGGTGCCTATCAGCCAGCTTCTCTTGAAACATTTGATTAGACCTTCTTTCAGCTACCCTTGGCCCTCCCCAGCTGCTAGGGAAAGGGCTTTTGTGTGAACAAACCTTACATGATTTGAGCTGAAATCGTGTCCTAAATATTTGAAGAGGCATGAATTGAATACCGACATCTTTTTTTTTATGGTCCTGAAACTGGCTACTAGAACTGCTTTGCAAAATGATTCAGTGTTCAATAGCCAAGGCAAAGAAGTTGCTTGCCCCAAAAAAAAGGACAGAAGTGCCACAAGACTATTTGCTGGAGAAGAGAAATTTTTTTTCTCTATTTTGGTTTTCATCTGGCTACTGCCATAGGCATTCAAGCAAATCAAGGATTTTTATTGTATCGCACATCCTGGCATCTCTGGGAAAGAAGGCAGCTGGTTTCTACACTGAGTTGTAACCTGGCTGCCCTTGTGTGTCATTGGGAAGCCCCATGGTGATGTCACACAGGCACTTAGGAGCTGAGGCACAGCGCTCAGAAGCTCGAGCATCATTCCCAGCTCACGAGGCAACGCTGGTGCCTTCTCATGGCACATCACTGTGACAATGATGCAGCAACTTGTTCCTTCCATGGCAACACTTCCTTGTGGAGTCTCTCCACTGGGCTTTCAGGCATGCTGTAGTGCGGCAGTGAGAATTGCCCTGTCCCCCAGAGGAGGTCATTAGCAGAACAGGGAGTTTAACCCCACACAGTTTGCTGTATCTTGTCTTGCCCTATCCCCTCTAGAGAGAGATCTGGGCTGAAGAGCGTCCAACCAATGTGAATGGGAGTCACGTTCTGCTAAGCTGTGCACCTATGTGAGAGTACTACCAAGTTTAAATGACAATGGGCAGAGACCTTCCACACAGAGCTGTCAGAGTAGCATGTATTTATTCATTCTCTTTTTTGATAATTTAGTTTAAATCAATGTGACACACACTAGTATGTTTTCCAGTATAAATCAACACCAAAATATAGTTCTGTCCTTGTTATTTGTACAGGCTGGCATATCCCTCTGCTTGGCGGAGAGGCCTCCAGGGGCCAGACAATGAAACTTCCCTTGGGGGAACACACTTTTGCATTCACTTCTCAAATTGTCTATTGCCTCTGCAAGCACTTTTTCTTTTACTAATGAGAATAATAAGCTTTCATGTAGAGGCACTTACAACATGTGTTTACTGCTGTGAAAGAATTTAGATAGAGGCTTAAAGGAAAGCAAAATAGGGTATTGTCTAGGATATCTCCTTGAGAACAATGTCAGTTTAAGTAAGGGAACTCAGGATTGTTGAGTATACTTGAACTTGGTTGTGGTATTCTTTTGATGGAAGCAGAAATGCAATAAAACCACTTAGAGGCTTTGAATCAAAATGCTGGCTACATTTGGCAGAAATCTGTGAATCAAATTATTCTGGTATTTGTAGCTATTAAGCAAAACCTGAATACATTTCTCAATGCTTGATTTCTTTGAGTATTTGAATGGGAAAGGAAGTAAGTGCCGCTCCACTTTCATGGAACAGAACTGCAGAGGAAGGAAAAGATTTTCACAAGCTGTCTCAAAAGGCTGGTGTCCAGCTTGAGGCTCCCAATTCTTTTTCTGACTCCTCCTTTTCACAGTACTCATGAATTTCCATATCAAGACCCCAAACTGATGACATTACAGCATGACACTTGGGACATATGAAAGGAGAGCACAAGGATTTAGAAGGGAGAATGATGGGTCTGCCTTTTTCCTTTTGCAGCCCTCGATGGAACTCTTCCAAATGGAAAGATGCAGGGCCAGAAAGGGCTTGCTGGCTGGTTTTCTTATGGTAAATAGGGCAAATCAACTGCATCCCACTGAGAGCAGTGTGGAGCAGATGAAGGAAAAGCTTTAACAACTTTAACATTGTGTCATAACTGGAGTTATGTCAACAGAGCTTTCCTCAAGGATCTTTGGGATGATGCAATGGGCACAGCAGTGAGGGGAGAAGAAGCAAACCCTATGGAATTTGGGCTGTGACCTCATGCCCTCATGCCCACAGGAAGTGGCTTGTTCAGCACAGCTCACAAGCCTGCTGTGCTTTCTAGGCACTCCAACTCCAGGAAGGTGCAGACAAATCAGAGAGAATCTGCAGAAGCACAGCTAGCATGATTAAAAGGCTGAAGGATTGACTTATTAGGGAAGAAGATTAAAGGAACTAAATATGTCGAGGTTGGCTAAGTAGCAACTTAAGACGGGACATGAATGATAACAATCTACCAGCTTTTGAAGAATTCAAACAGCTGTGAGAGAGAAAGAAAAGAGAGGAATTGCCAAGTCTGGTTCAAGGGGTGACCAGTAACTGACTGAGCATGTGATAATTTTGGTCAAATAGCAAACAAACAAAAAAATCCCAGTCAAAATCCCAGGTAGCTGATGGGTATCTAAAAGAAAATAAGAGACACTGAACTGAGTTGCATTTTACAGAGATGTGTATGAGAGCTGAGCCCTGTGCTTGAGTAGTCTCCTATGTCTTGGCTGTAGCCCATCAGCACTCCAGTCCTTGCTATGTCTGTCAGTAATTGCTCCTCCTCAGAGCACGGCTGCTAACACGTGCAAGGGTTAGAGCGGGAAGGCTGTGCTGGGCACTCCATCCTCGCTGAGGCCAGATCTGTGAGAAGTAGAAAATAGGAGCTGAGCTGGTGATGTGGAGTGGAGAGGACGCTCAAGAGTGCCTCGAGTTCCCTTCCTCTCTCTTTGTGGGGATCTGAAGGACTTAAATGTGCCGCCAGCTTTGTACCTTTAACTTGCTAGTAGGATCAGGAATCAGATTAAAGATTTCACCTCCTCCTCATTTCCTTCCTGCGAGTTGCATGGCCATTGCACAGAGCATGTGCTGAGCTGCCAGAAATTCTGCATGTTGAGAAACTTACTCTAAAGACAGCGTGAAATGGAGGTGTCAGAAAGCTTCGTGCTAATTAAGCTGGTGTGCACAGAAACATAACTGTTGTCAGGGTTTAATTCTGTACCGTGCCTTAAAGCTCTGTTGATGCAGCTCTCTCCTCCTGCCCTGCAGCCTCCCAGATCTCCCTAGCCAGCACTTCTCTTGACAGCTCTGCCCATGCCCTTGCTCCCCACCACTGCTGCTTTTTATCCCCCTGTGTAGGTAAGCTTCCCCAAAAAAAGCCCCTGGCACATCCTCTGGGTTCTCTGCTCCCCTCTTGCTTAACACATGTCCCACAATAGTCTTTCCCAGCCTACCGCTACAAGGATGACAAGCGGTTTCTTGGTAGGGTCTTTTGCTTTGTTGCTGGTAAACCCGAGGTGGATCCATGGAGAAACTGAATATATATGTTTTGGAAAAGTGCCAGAGAGCTGGGCCTTGGCAGGGAAACACCTGGGCTAGACTGTGTTCCAAAACAAGGTCCCTCAGGCACAGTTTTCACTCGTGTCCGTGGAGGTCAGGTGTAAACAGACAGTATAATTGGGAAGAAGGAGGGAGATTGCTGTATTTCTGTCCTCAGTAATAGGTGGCACGAGGCCCAGAGGAGGTGGTGTTCCTTGCAGTACACTTGGGTTCCCAGCCCACAGCCCCTGTCTGAGCGGGCAGGCTCCCTGGAAAGGATGAGGCTGCGTCTTCTTTCTGTGCTGTGGAGGTGGGGCTTCTTCAGCCCCGTCCCTGCTCTGCTCTGCTCGCCTCTCCTTGCTGCAGTCGAGGCATGCGGATTTAGTGATGATCCAGCACAGGCCACACTGCAGAGGGCAGTGGTGGCTTTGACCTCGTGGCATAATCTATAGGTCTTCAAAGTCTGCCCTCCACAGGGTATGGATTTACCAGAATGAGAAGGGCTGTAAGGGGGCCTTCCTATCACATAACCAGCACGAGCTCTACGTGCTGCCTCATCTCATGGGCCTGTACAGTCCTTCCGCTGAGTCCAGAGCCTGGGACACCTCTTGACACACAGGCAGAAATAACCAATATTGCCTGTAATTCCCTGTCAGTGTTGGTTATCTACACAAACAGCAGAGAGATGCTTGAGAGGTCAAGGCAGGCGGGATGTAGTGCCAGCAGAATACAATATGGGGGTGTATTCCCATACAATAAGTTCTGCATGATTTGAAGCCAGCCCCCCTCCTCCATGTGATCAAGTGTACTGCCTGCACCCTCCTTCCTCTGCCTCCCCCCTCTTGCACAAAGGCTGTTTTGCAGAAAACACCGTGGGGAAAGAGGCTTTTGCTAAATGTTTTATAACGTGCCAGGGAACCTTTATCAAACATTTAATCCCAAACCTGGCTTTGAAGCAGGGAGGCATACAATTCCGTAATTAATTTTTTTTTTACCTTCTTTTGCTAATCGCTGATAAAAAGCTTAATTCTATTAACAACTCGACTTGACAAATTGCACCGTTCAACGGACGCGTTTAGAAATTAATTACGCATTTTATTGCATTAGATCGGATAAACAGGGGAGCGCCGGCGGAGCAGGAGAGGAGCATCAGCGCAGGGCCCACAGTTGGGATGGTGGCCATTTTTTTCACCGGCTCCAAGTGAGCATTTTACATGGCTGGAAAATTGCTGACGGGACTGTTTTCCTGTTTGTTTGTTCTGGTCTCTTTGCTGATTGCAAAAGTTCCACGTAGGAGAGTTTATTTTTGTAAAGGTGAATTGCAAAGCTATGGTGAAAATTCAGCTAAGCACAAATTTCTGTGCTGAACAGCCTCCAGGGGGGACAGCCAGGCTCAGTGAGTCTGAGGATAATGAGAATATGGGAAATATGAGCACGCTATGCGGTGCAGAACCAGTGAAGTCTGTGTGGCACAAATGAACGGAGTGGGATGAGGGAAGTCCAGTACTCAGTATGTACATCTGGCAAGGGAACCCTAGGGTTTTTACTGTATGTGTGTGCATAGATGTAGATGCACGTGGATATCAGCATGCCTAGATACATGCACACACACGCATATGCATGTAGATACAAATATGTTCTCAAATTCCCTGGTGTAAAATTCAGAAACCATTCCTAGTTTGTTGAAGGTAGTCTAAAAAAATAGGGGAGATCAGAAACCAAAACGGCATGTCAGTTTTACCTACCATTCTGCCTGCCCACAGTGAGATTTAAGGATATTATGATTCAGAATTTCATTAGTGAGTGTCTGGGTTTGAGATACAGTTTTCACTCTGGGTTGTTTTGAACCTTGCTGACATTTGGAAGAAGATTTGGGTTCATTCCTGTTAACCTGGAATGCATGAATGGCATATCTTCTTAATTCCAGCTTTGCTGCCTGTGTGCTGGGTTGTTTTTTTCTCAACTTTGTTTTTATTTCTTAGAGGCACATCAATAACCTTTCTCCTTGGCTGTAATCCATATCGTTGTGACCCTGATGAGTTTTAGTCTGATTCTGGAAAAGGCAAGGAGAAGAAAATGAACTTCATTTCTCACTTCAGCCTCGTTTTCCGTTCGTGGGCTGGATAAATGTGGGTGCCTGTAACCAGCTCTGTCAGCTGGTAAGCTTCTTCTCCAAGATGTGCGTGGACCAGCTAGCTTGTGTGCCCTGGGGCAGCTCCTGCTTCCTCCCCACAGGCTCCATCTGCAGGGAGAGGACACGCAGAGTGGGCAGCAAAGCCCAGAAATGCTTCAGGCCAGGTCAAAGCCCTCCCTTTATTTCCGCAGTGAGTCTAGGCACAGCCTCAGGAGAGGGAGGCAGCAGGGACGGTGGTGTCCAGACTGCCCAGGGAAAGACCTGCTCCCACAGGGAGTCAGAGGGTGACCTGCCCACACAGCTGCAGATGCTCGTTTTTAAAAAGCAGCCTGCTCCAGCCTGGTTCTTGGCCATTTTTATTCCCTAGCAGCCCCCACTGCACTGGCCTCTCCAGCCACATCCCGTGTGGCTGTGCCGCTCTGTCCTTCACACGCAGGCTGCAGCTGGTGGCCAGAGCTCTGGAGCAGCAGTCACAGGATGCTCTCCTGACATCTATTTTTACTATGCTTTGCAAAGACAGTAACCGGGGACTCTGTTAGAGCTGTTCGTGAATGCAGGAGGTGCAGAGATTTGGAGAGACGGCCAAGGTGCTGGGGATCAGGGAGATCATTTACTCTTCCTTGGTGCACATTTGTCTTCAGATGGTGCATTTCCTTTACTTTGAAGGCATCGATTGTAATTTTTCAGTTACAGCTAGTTTAGATCTAAGTTTAGATTTCCATTCTCAGGCTTATTTTTCGCTTTCTAACCTTTATTAGGAGAAACTAATTTGTTTGCATAGTGAGATGTTCAAAACCAGGTAAGATGTGTCAAGAGCAAGAGGGAGGAGGGATTTTTTTTTCGTGTTTTTTTTTTCCCCTCTCAGAAACTGCAGAATTAGAAATATTCATGCTTTGGAAAAATCATACATTGAGCTCATCATCTCTTACTGCATCTTGAGTCTTCTTGACTCAGGTGCTCTCAGCAGCTTTGGCTTGCCACAGCTCATGATGTCAACACTCCTGCACAGGTATTTTTCACAGGCAACAGCTGGGAACCAGAGGGGGGAACCCAAGAAGGGGCACAGCCAGTTTTAGATAGCTCTTATTAGGGAGGGGACTGTGTGGGGAGTGGAGACAAGGGGCTGTGGTAATCAAAGGCAGGCAGAGAGTAATCTAGTTGTGGGAGCATGAGAGAGGCAGAAACAGATATACAGATGGCGCACAGCAACTAAGAAAAGAAACATGATGAAGGAGTGAAAGAAAAATAAATAAAAGTTAATAGAGCTAAGCAAAAATACTGAGAAGAAAAATATAGTGGTGCTGAAAGAGGGAACAGAATGAACTCAGAGACAGGCAACAGGGATGCTGCTGAGAAAAAAAATATTAACAATGAAAGATAGATCACAGCATGCTAGATGGCAAGAAATAAACAGCAAGTTTATACAATTTCAAGGAAAACTATTGAGTCAAAATGTGTAGAGGGAAATGGGAGGGAGAGGAAAGTAGGCAAGGTTGGGAAAAAAAAATTCAAAGGCTCCTTTGAAAAGAATAATTAAGTGACTAAGGCATCAGTGCCAAATTACTGTGGTACTCCAGGGGCTGAGGCATTCAGCAATGAAACCCGTAGGGATTGCTGGGGAGGGGGGCTGAACTGAGAGGACCAGGAGACTGGTGGCAGGCTCCCAGCCACCCTCCCCAGGCCCTGCGCAGCCATGTGCTGCTGCTGGTCTGGGTCCCTGCACAGCCCTGGGGACCCTCTTGGCAAGCAGGTGAGGTTTAGTGAAGACACGTCTGGCAAAAATGAGGAGAGGAGAAATACATTTGCCTCCGTAAGCCTTCTGACTGATGGGTCTGTGCTGCTTTTGAGGCTCTGTCTGCCATTTCTGAGGTGCTTATTCTTGGTTTGCAAAGCAAAGGCCTCTCTTTAGGGCACAAGGCCAGCATTACACAGGGTAGGAGCTAAGGGGGAATACGCCATCGATGTCCAGTGAGGCAGGAGGAATTTATTAGTATTTAAAACTAAATCAATGCTCTGCCTGAAAAAAATGATCCTTTGCCCTGAATATTAATGTCAATTTGGCATATGATAGTTTAAATTTAATTTAGTTGTATAGGATTCCTTCTCAGCCGTATGCATGAATGGACAAGTAATTTTGCAACATGACTTCATCCAGCCTCTGTGCTTGTAAAGCCGTCAAAACGTGTTCAGCCACAGGCCAGGATTTCCCTGTCTCCTCTCTCCCCTGGTCCCCTGCTTTCCTTTACTGCCTTTGCAGTGCTAAGCTTGATGGAGCATGGCAATGACAAATGTGAAAACAGTAAGCAAAAGATTTTCACCCTTGCAGAATGAGCCCTGGCAAAACCACTGCTGCATTCCTTGCTCAGGTTCCAGGAGCTATTAATAGAGGTCTGCGAAGGTTTATTAATTATACTGTTATATTGGGCCTACTTCAATATGAACAGCGTGCACATTTTGTTCCCATTTCCCCACGTCTTTCTGTCACCTGAATAGGCCTCTGCCTGTGCAAAAATATTTTCCAAGAGAAGGAAGCAGCATATCCAGGCAGGCCCCTTCCAACACACATATCCCACCCCAGTGCACCCAAAAGACCTCTGCCCTGAGAACTCAGCCTGTGCTGACACTGCAGTTGTAGCTGGGCAAAATAGGAAAACTTGGTATCCTCGGGATGCTGGGCAAATCAGACTTTCTTTTGAATTCTGCTCAGTGCCAGTTGACAGCTCTCTTGAAAACCCACCAGGTGAAACATGTCTGTAGGAGTTCATCATTTACAGTCCTGACACCTAGAAGTGCAGCTGAGCATCTCAGCTTCCACTAATAGAAGTCAACATGACCTGACAGGACTTTGATCTCCTGCAAATAACACCAGGTTTCAGCAGGCCAGTGGTGGCTGTAGGGCTTTGTGGGCAGTTTACAAGAGACTCCTCGGGTCCCTTCAATGAAGAGCTTAGCCTTTAAGAGCATGATCCCATAAATCGGTGCTTAGGCAACTAGCCCACTGGGTTTAATGGGATTACTTGCACGAGCAAGGCTTTGTGAGACAGTTGTAAGGAGCAGTGGAAATGGATGAAGCTGCAAGATTGCTGCAGAGCATGAGGGGGATGCATACAGCCCTGGGAATGCATTTATTGCACTCAGAGGGACGGGGTTGGTGCCACTTGGGAGGGGGTATTGCCATTTGTTTTGCACCCTGCTGGAGTGTGTTGAAGGCTAGATGAAGGCAAAAGTGACATGGGATTGGGGCTGTTTGGGCAGGGAGGATGCTAGAAAGATCATCAGATGTTTTGGAGCTGAGGAAACATGTGATGGGTGGAGAAGGGGACAGGGGGGAAAGGTGCAGAGAGGCACAGCCACGAGCAGTGCCAAGACCATGACTGATGGTTTCTGAGGTGGCTGGGGCACCGCCAAAGAGGGGCAGAGGGAGATTTGTAATTATTTTGTTCCAATTCAAAAGCACATCTTAAATTGATGATATTTGCAGCCCTTCTGCTGTCCCTCTCTGCAAGCGCGGTAGCTTGGGTAGAACAAATTCTCACAAAGAGGATATTGCTGTCAAAGGTGAATTTGAAATGGTCTGTTGGATAGGGAAATTTGCATCTTGTGCTGCCAACTGTTGTCTGAGTCATAGGTTCTGGTTTTTTTCTGGCCCTTAATTAGCTTAGTCAAGTTAGATAAATCACGTACCAATTTACCTACCAAAATCCTTGAGTGGCCCACCCACAAATAGGTGCCATCTCAGTCTGACTGGGTCACTTCCTGAGCCTCTCAGTGCATCGTGCAGGCCATGAGCTGTGCTGAGAAGCACTGGTGGTGCTGGTCTGCTTTCCACAGCCCCTCACATAAGCTCAGCCTCAATCCATACACACACTTGCACATTTTTCCAGTGTTTCCATCATACGCGTGATTTGTGTTGTGCTGATTTTGTTAGCGATGCAGATGTTACAGTCCGGTGGTATGTAGGAGGGAATGGTGGATTTTACAGCTGACTGCAATATTCACAATGTGTTTAATGTGAGAGGAAAAGTTTATTTGCTGCCAGAAAATACATCAATAATCCCAAATAACAACTAAGCATGAGAGACGGATATTTCCTTTGCTATCACAAAAATGCTAGCTTTCATCAGACGCTTTTATTTTCTCACTCACTTTGTAACTTCTAAGTTGGTTTGGTCAGCAGTACAGCTTCCTCCTGATTTCAGTGAGGAAAAAAAACCCGTAGCTATAGCCCTGCAAGCTATTACCTCTAAGAGCACCATTTGACATGAGTTTCTAGTGCTGTTTAGCTCCACGTTTTGCAGAGTGCTGTGATGTCTGTCCAGGAAACCCAGTAATGTTCTCCAGATGGCATTTTCCGGAGGATGGCATCCACTCGCCATGGATGTAATTTCTGCGTCCATGGGGATGGGCAGGGAGAAAGGACAACTTGGCATCCCCCTTTCCCTGGCAGCAAGCTGCATTAAAGACATATCCCCCATCCTGCGCTGCACACCAACCAGCTGCCCCTTCACTGTCTCTGGTCAATTTGTCATGGCCAAGGACATCCTGCTGTCCACCCCGCTCCCCCTCTCTTCGTGCTGCCCAGCTTTCTGCCAGGTTGGGGCCCTGACATCACCCCAACAGTTGGTTGGCATTTTGAAGTCTACGGCATCATCTGTGTTGGAAATACTTGAGGGGCCTCATTGTCACTGGGGATGGAGAGGAAACCACAGGAGTCCCACCAAAAGCTGGACATTGGTACAGCCACAGTTGATCTGCCAAACCTTCCTCCCCCTTTCCTCCCTTCAGCCAGGGTGGTTGGGAGCCTTCTGGGATGCTGGCCAAGGCAGCTGTGGTGTTCTTGAAGCTGGTGGCTTGGGGTTCATGCTTCCAGGCTGAGCGTGGGCCCCGAAGGGATCTCGCAGGAAGCCAGATGCCATGCTCATCTGCGCGCTTGCCTCTCTGCCTGTGTGCGTGCAAGCTCACAGGATTGGCACGTGTGCTCGGGCAGGGAGGAGAGGAGGAGTGGGAGTTGCTGGCTGTATTTCCAGAAGTTTCTGGCTCAGGCTGCCTCTCAAGGGTCTCCCTTGGCAACATGGTGCCCAGCACCTGGTAGGCTTCCTCAAAGAAGTCAGGTTCAAGACATCTAACATTGGAAATGCAGCATGAGGGCTGGGAGAAGCAGACCAGGCAGCACATCCTCCTCTCTAGGAAAGCTGGGGCTTTTTTCTTCCCATATATAGAAGCTGGAGGAAAGTGAGCCGTGCAGAGGAGCAATATGCAGCTCTGGGGAGGGATGTGTTTGCCACCTGAGGTGTGCAGGCACCCCAGGCTGTCCGTGCTGGAATGCCTGGATTTGTACATCTGCCTTCCCCAGGGATTGAATCCACTTGGCAGGGCCGGCACGCGGTGGGTGCCTGGTCGGGCACACACGCGTGGGGCTGTGTGGGGGGTGTGCCACCCTGTCCTCTGCACGTGTTTGCCAGCGTGTGAAGTGTGCACACATTCCCTGCCTCTAACTACGGGGATTGTTAATCCTGTTTATAGCCAGCAGCAAGATGGGCAGGGAGCCGCTTAACAAGAGCTGACACATGAAAAAAATAAGGCTTTTGTCTCCATTGTACATTAAACAATTCATGAGGTTTGGGGTTGAATAAGACATTTAATGAACATTGGCCTGTCCGGGCTGCCTGCAGCTGGTCATTTCTCACCCAGGGCTGGTGCTTTTAAAGGCAGGAGATGTGAGCTTTGAGTTATAAAATTTTAACAAATAAATGGCATTTCCTACTTATCTTAAAATGGAGAAATAGGGAGGAAAGCTAATAGCTGTGTTCCCAAGTATCTGGAACAATGGCAGGTTTGTAGACCAAGCTAAACTGAAGTGAGGATTCTCCGTGAATAGCTTTATTTATTTATCACTGAAACTGTTTGTTCAGTGGTACAGGAGTGGAGCCAGAATCCCTGCTTGTTTTGCAGCAGGCACCTTGTTAGTTCTGTTCTTAGATCTCACAGAAGCATGCGGGGTGGAGTAATGAGAAAGGAACGATTAGGGAACAGATCAGACCTCGTAAGGTTGGCTAATTGGGAGTCGGAAGAAGAGGAGTCTGCTGAGAAGACTGGGAGACCTTTCCCTGTGGTTACAGGGATGTGTGGTTACCTGCATCAGTGTCATCTTTGTTTTATTTTATGTAAGATCACTTCCCTTCACTCTAAAAGAAGAAAGTAAAAAGAGATAAATATGTTTACACACTTTAAATGTTCAGAAATATAACTTTATGGGGTCACTATTCTGTTGCTGTGCTCCCACTTGATTCACTGCACCAGTTTCTATATGCCAACAAGAAGGATCAGATTTAGCTTTCACAGCTCTTCCTCTCTGTGGGGACATGGAATATGAAGTAGTAGGAAGCTGGATTCGCTCGTCTCTTGGACTTAGACATTAAGCACCAGCACTGGTGCAGCCTTCCTGATGTCACTTTCTGACTTTCGATAGGTGGCTTTTGGTTGAGCTCTTGGTGGGTCTTGTCCTCTCCTGGTCCACTTCTATACCTGGAGCCCAGGTGTGGCTCTCTGCCAGTGCCTCAGCAGAGAGGCCAAAGGCCAGATGGACCTGCAGGCACTGTGTGCTCCCTGACCCCTGCGTATGGTCCGTCCAGATTGGAACCCCAAGCTGAGGCAGCTGCAGGGAGGGGGTGTGCTGCCACTGCCAACCAAGTACCACAGCTGAATTTGCTTTTGGGGAGTCTTTCTTTGCTGCTGGCTTAGAGCACAGCTGCTGATTGCCCATACTGAAGGAAGCAGCGAGGTTGCCTTCCCTCCCCAGTGCACACAGACCCCCTGCTCCAGTGCCGGGGCACAGGCTGGCAGCCCAAAACAGATGGTGCTGTTTTACGCTCAGCCTGCACCACTGCCCGAGGCAGGCAGCAGGCACATGCACTCCCATCAGATGATGTAGGAGAGGGCATCTCAACATGATGCTTTTGCCCATCCATTCAGAGTAGAGAGTTCAGGCTCAGGCTTGGGACACCAGTCCAACTGGTTCTCGGCAGCACAGTACTGTTGGAAAGGAACAACTTTGCTTTGAAAATCCTCTTTAGAATCCCAGTCAAGCTTTCACTATAGCAGCAGGGGACTTTTGTTTTGGCCTGCCTATAATACAGAGGCATTTTGCTCCAGAACAAAGAATCCTGTTATAGCAACAATCTCTATTAGTGCATATTAATGTGCTTAGTTTATGTAATCTATTTTACCACGTAATTTATTTTAACATTTATTTTAACGCTTTCTACTTCTACACTGGATTAATAACAATCTCATCACCTATCAGTGGGAGGAAGCTATTTAGGATATTTAACCTTATATGCTCTGGCATTTAGTTCACTGTTTAGATTGTAGCCTTTAAGCATGACAGTCTTGTTTCTTTTTTTCTTGTACAGCAGCCTGATCCAAACTGCAGCTCTATAAATAGCCATTACTACTAATGCATCTAATACGGTATGGAAAATTGATGTGAGTTTAAAAATGTTGTGAAGGAGAAAAACGCAGCATGATATGGGATCTTTAATGGTCTCAGGGATCATAGTATTGGTTTTGCATTGCAGTTATCTTCCTCACTCCTGAAGTTCTTCATGTCCTTAAATCACATGCTCATCAAATCAGGAGGGGCATCAGCAGTGTCATGGTCTCGGTGGAGGAACATAGTCAAATGGTACAGAATGCCATTTTCTTTGGATGTCTCCTGACTCAAGTTGTGACTGCAGATCTGTATGAACTTGCCTTTGAGATCTGATCAGGTCATGTCCCAAGGTATTGCTTTTTCTTGGCTAGCCTTGGACACCATAATTTACAAATGCAGCTGTAAGATAATCAGCTTTACAGTTGCTTCATTTCACCAAAGAAATGCCTGCCCTCAAACACAGGGGCAAGAAAGTAGAGCAGGGGATTACATGGGAAGATGATATGCCATGCACAAACATACATCAACAGCCTCAGGGTTTGACACCAAGTTACTGTGCTAATGCCATGCACGCTGGTACAGTGATTGTTTGGAAAGGCAGTGTCTTTTATGAGTGGATCAAAACTGTGTTTTTTCATCCTGTAAAACTAGAGTTTTAAGCCCAGTCTGATCCTTCACTGCCATGAGATTTGTAACCCATAAGCTTGATTCCCAGAGAGGGGGGGCCTCTTTAAAGCACAACTGTGTCAGTCCATTGGATGGCCTTAGGTGCCATCACTTGGGTCTCAGAGCGGAGACCCTGGTACTGTAGCTGAGCGGGGCTGAAGCTGCCCTGCCACCAAGTGGCATTTGTTCACTCCAGTCAGAACCAGACTTGCCACGTGTGTGGGCCTTGGCCATGCATAAGCTGAGCCCGAGGGCACCAAGGAGACTTTTCTCAGTCGTAAGTTGTGGATCAAAGCCAGCTCTTCCTGTTTGGGACAGTGACAGCTGCACAGGCTGCAGTCTGTATTCTGGTATCAAGACTGGTGAGACGACATGGCTGAACTGGTTTTCTACTTCACTGCAGGAATCTTGAAAAAACATTTAGGATTAAGCCAGCCTTCAGACAGGAGAATCACAGCACCTTCCACCGCACATGAAAGCATCAGGCAGCCTATCGCTCTACCCATCCTTTGCTGTATATTTTCTCTGTCTCTCTCCTTTCACCCCACCATATGTGGCACGTTGGATGTGCTGCCTCCCCCTCCTGTTTTCTGCCCCAAGGTTGTTGTGAGCTTGAGAGCGATGTCTGGTAACGCTCTTTATTGCACATAGTACAGAGAAATATGAGGATGGCAACCCTACAAGAGCAGATGGCTTCACATGCCTGGATCTGTTTCCTCAGACAAAGTAGGATACTGCAAACTGGTGTTCATTTCACTTGGTAACATCTACTTGAAATATTGGTGGGTGTTGTACCATTTGGAGAAGCAGGCAGGCTGTTACAAAGACATACGTGGGCAGGGCAGAGTGAGGGCGTATAGGTGGTGGGAATCCTGCACAATTCTGGTAGAGTGTCCCTTTCCAGAGGAGAGGACAGGGTGCTGGAAGAAAGAATTTGTAAGGAGAGGGGAATTTCTCTGTACTCCACTGCACGTGAATGCGTGCCCATCTCCAGCAAGGCTGGCTATGAGTAAAGAGGCTCACCGTTTGGGAAGAGTCAGCTGTGGAGCAAGTTTGGACACCTCAGGCATGGACTGCAAAGGCTCAGTTTATCTCATTGAGGGGTGTACACACAGTACGCACACAGTAAATATATTCTCCAGACAATCAGCCTCCACATTCAGCGGAGACTACAACTTGGCAGTGCTTGTAGCACAAGCAGGAGGAGGCCTCTGCACCACACATTTGCAGGGTAGTACTTGGAGGAGCAGGTGAGGCAAAGGTGGGGACATAAAGAGACCAGGAAAGAGTAAGGTCATCTCTGTGTGCAGAGAGAGAACTCACCAATGGGCAGGAAGAGGGAGGCGCTGGTGAGCATGTGGGGGACAGAAAGGATTAATTAGAACAGGGAGGAAAGGAAGATTCACAGGCCAGGGATGTCAGAGGCAGTAGTGTTTCCAGGGCCACAGCCCCGGAAGCCCTCCCACCTCATCCCTGCATCACCCCGCATGACAATGCTGTCCCCTTCTGTCAGACAGCAGCCTCCATCATTTCAGCTTGCTAGCCCACCCGCTCCATGTTAATGCGTTTCTCATAATTACCATTTTTCAGAACTATTTTGACTGTTAAAAAATGCTTTTTTAAAAATATAAGCTGATTAAAAGAGACTACTCATTAGCATAAGCTCCTTGCTGTTCAGCCCTCTTCCTAATTAAAAGCACTCATCTGTGGAGACCTCGATTCTCCCCTGTCCTCTGGGCTAGCTTTTTGGACATTTTTCCCTGGCAGTTTGCTTTATTTTACCTCATCTTCCTTTTTTTAGTTTCCTCTCCAGCAGATTTCTGGCCAGGGTGGAAGAGGATTCAGGCAGGTTGAGGCTTAGGTATTTAGTACCAGATGAAAACTAGAATGAATTTGTTGTTCCTTAAAGCATCATCTTCTGTTTATTGCTGCTGGCTTGGGAGCAGAGCAGCAGCATGTTGGCTCCCAGGTTCTTGGAGATGCATCTCCCAGGGCAGCCATCTCCTCCGGTCTAAACAGCATTAGGCTAGTGGCATGTTTGGGTGGCAGATCTGTAATGCAAATCCACGGGTGCTGGTGGCTATTCAGCAAGTGTTGATTTCTCTCTCATTCAACTCTAAGCCAAGGTCCCAGCAAGGGATCAGCTGCCTCTGTGTTGTGGGGAATGCAGCATTATGACGAGCTGCAGAGGTCCTGACCACAGAGTCACATGATGGCTCTCAATTTCTGTAGCCCCAGTACTCTGGAAAATTTTAGTGCAAAGAACCATTTTCTGTCTTCCTTAGTGTCCTCCAATAGTCCTAAATTAAATAAAGCAGCTTCCCTCATTCGTTCCCTCGTTGTCACCTGTTTCTAAGCAGCTGCCGTGTTTAGCCCTGAGGTGGCAGCAATTTTGAGGCCACTGAGGTCTGTCACCCAGAGGGGCTCTGGAAACCTGCAGCAGAACTGGAAGGCCCTGCAGATGATACTCAACACCTTCTAAGCACTGGCCATTAAATAACTGAGGCAAGAATGGTGTTTAAGCTGTCCCAAAGCAGTCTGGCACTGCAACCAGCTTGATCAGTAGGAATTCAGATCTGTAGGATGGATGAGTCCATTGCTGGTGCTCTGCAAGTGTTCAGAAAGAGGAGAACTTGCTGGCATGTATGGACCCAGCATGTGTGGAAGGAGGAGATTTCTCCAGACAGTGTTGTTTAGAAGTCTGTTCACTCCTAATATCTTTCCATGCTATGGAATGATGGCAGACCTTGAACTACTCCCATTTGCTTTCCTAAGAAGAATTTTGGTGGCTCACCTGTGAAATACCACAGATGACAGCCGTCAGCAAAAATCTGGTTTCTTCATTTGAGGAGGTCCTTCCTCAGCTACACATGTCACATGTCACTTTGTGCCACTAAAGAGAAGGGGCTTAAAGACTCTGCTTGCAGGAATGGCTTGGACATAAGTTTTTGTCTAAGCAAACTCAGGACTGGCTGGCCAGGAACCTGTAACCTATCACGGGAATACTAGAAGATAGCAGACATTTTCCTCGTCCTTGTTTTCATTCTACCCTTGCTAAGGCTGGATTGGATTGGAGCTGTGACCAGGTTTGGCTCAATATCCCTTCTCCCCATGCTTTTTCAGTGTCTTCTGCTTAGCCCTGCAGGAGCTCACACTGTTGTGGAGAAGTGAGACTGGCGTCTAATTTGCGTCATGCCTCAGCAGCTATAGTCTGACTGCAGGCTCTTTCTTCCTGGGGTTCCTCTAAGAGCCAAAAAAGACCAGCTGATTTCCAGATCCGGAAGGGATTGGAGATGGCTGGGAGGTTAGATACTCTGGGGTTAATGGTCATCTCTTTCGCATCAACTCTCTGCTGGTGGAAGTCCATTGATTGTAATGAAGTGATGCCTGATTTACCATGACAGTCAGAAAAGCATCACTCTTAGTTTATTTCCTTTAGCACTGAAAAATGAAACCCATCTGAAGGAGAGAATGCCACAGTCATGTGTGAAACTTACTCCAGTAAAAAGAGCTGCCCTTTCACACAAACTCTTCATGCTCTACACCCCACCCTTTGCTCCAACATCCTCCTTCCCTGCTTTCTCACAACAGTCTGTAAATCCCCTGTTCAGTTGTACATACTGGGGATGGATGATGTTGTCTCCTGCTCATACCACGGCACTTCAGAAATAACTTGACAGAAGTTTGTGGCACTTGCAGCAGCCAGGCACCAGATTCAGCCAAACCGTGGCTGTAAAATCCCATTTAAAAGGTCACGAGAAATGTTCTTAGCACTCACTTTTCACCCTTCCATGTATCTGCTCTGCTTGCTTGACTGTCTTTTCAAAGCTGTCAGCCAGGCTAAGGTCTTGCCTGAAATTCTGAAGTAACCCAAAGTGGACAGCCTGAGTAGCTGCAAAGGTCAAGACAGTGCCTTGGCTCTGGTGAAGGGCCAAAGTCACTCCTGGTCTCACTCAGTTGCTTCAACTACATTACACCAGGATGACTTTGGTTTAAGGCGGTGGCTCTACCTTGTCAATCAATAATCCAGCCTCACCTTTGCAAAGCCAGATGCATACTACTGTCCTGCTTTCATAGGCAGGGAAATTGAGGTGGAAAGTCCAGAGTGGGACCAGAGTTTTCACTGAGCTCTCCAGGACGTCAAAGACTTGCTCTGGTATGTTGCTTTTCACCAGCAGAACTCCTGGTGTGCTGCAAAAGTAGAATGAGTGTCATTATCCTCATTTTGTAGTTATAAAAATCGAGCCATGTTGAACTGGATTGGGAAGGAGTTCCCAGGGCCACAGCACAGTGTGTCCTCCAGAGCTGCCCTGATGCCTCCAGGAGCCAGACCCAGCAGGTGTTAGACTAGGACTCTAGTCTGGAGTACTGGAGTACTAGTACTGGAGTACTCCCTATCTCTGAAATCCCTTAGGAAGGTCATGTCACCTGTCCATCCTTTTTCATCATGCAGTGGCCACACCACACTTACAGCTAAGGGAGCATAAAAGAGGAGGGAAAATTTTCATGGAGAAGAGCTGGTCTTGCTCTTCCTCAGACCCAGCAGCTCTCCCTGAATGGCAGCTTTTGCATCCTTCTCAAAAGTGGGGACAGCATATATGTGTTCACCCATCTCTCCTTGATGTGTGGGGCAGCTGTGGGTGCTGGTTTTTAAGAGAGTGTATTGGTGTCACAAACAGGCATGCAAAGCACTCTGTTCCCATCAGCCATGGCAGAATCAGTGGCATCTTCGTGGTAAGTCTTGTTGGTGCAACCCTGACAAAAAAGTCAATTCCCCTGCTTCAGGGGGTAGGTGGGTCCTGCTGCTCAAAATCAAGCTGAATTTCAGCCTGAAGACAGCAGAGGCTTTAGGGCAAATAGTCAGGACTCTGCTCTTCAGTTTGGCCACAGGGTCTGTCTGACTTGGTTTTGCTGTCAAACCATGTTTCTTTGACCTTACGGAGGCTGATCAGGAGGGTTGGTCCTAACAACATGGTTCCTAGTGGGCTTGTACACATCTGAAACTGGCCATCATGGTGGCAAGGTGCTCTGAAGAGACAGTGGGAGAATGGACAGGCAGTGCCTGTTTGAAAAGCTGCAGAGTTTTTTTACGGATTAGGAGTTTTAAATTCAGGCCATAAGGTCTCAGTAGTTTCAAATCTTATGAGAACTTTTCAGGCACTGCTGCTCTTTCTCATAGTAACAGCATTTCCTGCTGACCCAGGGTACTTAAATATTGTAATATTAACTCTAGAATAGACAAGTATTTGTAGATAGATAGCTCATCTAGAGATGGATATTTATTATTTTCTATCTAGAGTCAGCAGTTCCCATGGGCATTAATCTTAGGGAGGTGTGATGGATGGAAAAGTAGGTTGCTCTCTGCAGTGAGATAGTCTGTACATGGGAAACCTCAGGTGTTCCCAAACTGAAGGGACTGAAAAGTAATGGGTGCTACAGGATAGCTGGGTGGGTAGGTAGATGCTCTTTATCACTTGGTTTTGGACAGATTGTTCATCTTCCCTCATTTGCTAAATTCCTACATATTAGGAATAAGGAAATGAGATGGTCATAACAGGGATAAAATTCAAAGTAATTTCCAAAGATGAATTTCAATTAGACCTGAACCATTTGGGTCCGTCCAACAAAGCTCTTCTCTCTCATCCAAGATGTAATGAAATGCTTCTGTTTCTCCTGCCTTGTGCAGTTTCTCTTCCCTTGCATTCAGCAAGACTGCTTCCTCTGCTGCCAGGGACTTCCTTCAGCTCTTATCCAGGTTATTTCTTATCCTCTCTGGTAACAGCTCCCTCTCCAGTCTGACTAGAGATGGGACTCCTATTAGGGACAGAAAGAGTTAAGCAGTGAACAGAGAAGTCATCTAAAAGCAGGGAAGGGGACTCTGATCCCCTACAAAGAAGTGTCCTGCAGTTGCTAGGACTGGCTCCCAGCATCAAATTTTTAAGAAGTCTGCCCCCTCTTTCAGGCATCTGGGTATTTTCCTTACTTTAGGAAGGGAATAAAACTCCAGACACAAACCAAAACAAAAAGCCTGACATCAGATCTAATTAATAATAATAGAAAAGCCAATTTCACAGCCCATTACCCCTCATAGCCAGGTGGGGGGTAGGAAGGTGAGGAGGAGGAGGGACTTGAAGCAACATGGGTGGGTATGTTTGTGGACCTTATGAAAGAGATGGGGCGATGGTGACTCACAGAGTTTCCCTGCCAGACGTATAGCTTTAGGCTCCATTAACCCAGAACCCAACAGAAGGTACCATAGCCAAGGGGAAAATCTTTAAAAATGCCAACAGCATCATTTTGCTTCATTAGCAGGGCTCCTGCGTGCCTCCTTCTCTCTTCGCTACCACTCTGACCCCCTCCCCTCCATGCCCCCTCCTTTCCCTCTCTTTCCGTTTCGTTTAACTGAAGGCAATTCATCTCGTTTTAATTAATTTTTACTTGCAGCGTTATCACCCCAAGTATAAAGGCAAAAAGTTGTTTTTTTTAATTACAAAGCTAACGGCATTAATTACCAGTACAGTAAATGCATCAACGCATGGGAGCCAAGTGGCGTTTGGAGGCAGTGAGGCAGTGAGCATCTGTGACAGCTGCAAAGGGTTTGGTGCGTTTTTTTCTTTGGTTTTTTCCTTTTTTTTTCCTAACAGCCTTACCACGATAGAGCCTCACTTTGGCAAAAAAACAGACTGAGATTTTTTAAACCACAAATCGACTCCAGCCACCCCCTGGGATATGGCATCTGGAAGGGATGAAACAGAGCATCCTTAAACTATAGCGCTGGAAGGGCCAGGAAAAGATCTTTGTCCCAGGACAGATGTCACTAGACCTGTTTCAGTCTTGATGGATGTTTGTTACATCTCAGCATGCACAGGGAGTCTAAGTCAAATTGGTCAGGTAACTCATCCAAGTGTCACTCTTGTTTCCTAAATGGATCCTTGTACGTGGAATATTTGCAGAGCTTTGATGAGCTGGGCAGGTGGAGATGACTGTCGGGAGATGACTGCGGGCTTTGTCCAGCTTTGGCACATGAACCCATCTCCAGGAGATGAAAGTCACCATTTGCGTCAGGTCTGAATGGACCCTGAGGAGTGACCAAAAAGCATAAACTGAAGTACTTTGTGTTAAAAAGAAGGGATTTGGTACGAGATTTGCACTTTCTTCTGACATTCATGGTGGCACATAAGATGCCAAGGAGCATTCTGAGGGAACTGGGCTTGGAGAAAGAGATGTCAACAGCACTGACAGTGGTAGGAGAAGGGCTCTTGGCTCTTCATCTTGGGCTATTAAGAGGCATCTTGTCTGCTTCCTTTTATTTTCTTCCAAGAGGAAGGTGTAGAATCAGTTGAGGGGAGCAAGCTTTAATGTGCCCATGAGCACTGCTCCTTGGAACATGGAGGTGGCTTTGCCTTTGCCAGGCAATGAGTAACCTTTGGAGGAAGGGAAGGATCGCAGAGGAAAGGCACCTCTGCGGTCAAACCGGGCAAGCAGAAATGGTGCAGTGTGTGAGGAGAATTGCTGCTGCTGCTCTGTTATTCCCATTAAGTTAGGGATAAACCAGCAAGTGCGGAGGAGCAGGGGGGGCAGACCCCAAACTTGAGTTCTTATATGGGCTTCCTGGGCCACATTTTGCTTTGTCCTGTTTCTGGCTCAAACCTTGTCTGCTCTTGCCATGGCAAAACCTCTTTGCCAAGTTGTAAAAGAAGTCTCATTCTAACCCTCTCTGAAAGGATTGGAAGAAGTGTCTTTGTACGGCCTTGCCTTTGAGTCAGAGCCTGACTGTGAAAGGACAGGTATAAGGAGTGAAAATTACCCTAATAAAATGATGTCTATCATTTTCTTGTTGCAGCCAGAAATTCTGTAGCACAGAACATCAAAAAAAGGAATTAAAAAAAAAAAAAAAAGAACTTAGTCAGAAAAAACCTGAAGGGAAAAAGTTAAGAAATTGAAACCCAAAAAATCAGCAGGGAAAGGGCTTTAAAAAAA